>JAVHKZ010000020.1:600000-788444 GCA_035079395.1 Aspidiotus destructor
CTGAAGGAAATTTCAAAGCATTCGAATTTCGTTCAAGATTCACTGCTAGTACTCAATTTTCTGGAAGAATGGGTTCAGTTTCAGTCTGAAAAGGACAAGGAGTTACTGCCTCAATTGTTGAGTGCCGCGGTTAATCTTCAGGATATACCAACAGAATGGTATGCAAAAATACTAACGACGAAAAATGCTAGTCCAACACCATCAAATCTATCACACAAAGATATTCCAAATAATGATGAGGCGGAAGGTATGAATGATAGAGGGAATTTTTTCATTGATATATATGATGAAAAGTATATTCTTCCCAAACTACCATTCACGTTGTACGCTTATGGAACTGCCCGATTTTCAAAAAAATATATCAAATTGTACGAATTTAAAGATCTCCATGAAGTTTTGCCCATCCCTACTCCTATTCATGAATCACAATCTCTTCAGTTTAGCAAGTCAATTTTTGTAAACGACCTTCATTACTTGGTTACAATGGAAAATTTTCCAGCTGAATCCTCGTCCAACAGAGGCAGCACTATCAACCGCTACGAATACAAATCATGCATTTGCGAATACCAATCTTACATTCGCCGTGCATTGACAACAGATAAAAAGTTGCACGTCTTCAAATATAATTCAGAAGATGCCTGATTACCAAAGTCATAGCTGGGATGCTCCAGAACATTCAATCCCGGTGGAGAAGATTTTGGAAGTCGTTGTTGACATTTGATGCAAGTTTGTCCTTCCAAGTTTTGATGTGATACAAAGCGTTCATTGTTCTCTCTTTTCTTTTCCTATAGTTAGTTTTACTTATTGTCATTGTAATATAGTTAGTATCTAAGTTTGACGCGTGAAATTCTCAATTACTTTTGTAACGAGAAATTTAATTAGAATGCTTTGTGAAAATATTTGTAAACGTATGAAAATGAACGCGAGAAAATGTATTTGTTGACATTTTTTCCAGAAAGGATTATTGAACATTATTCCAAAGTAATAAAGGTTATCATTCCTCTTCTCTGTACGCGCAATCTCTCTTTAGACGTTCGACTCTTAATTAGAATGCTTTGTGTAAATATTTGTAAACCTATGAAAATAAACGCGAGAAAATGTATTTGTTGACATTTTTTCCAGAAAGGATTATTGAACATTATTCCAAAGTAATAAAGGTTATCATTCCTCTTCTCTGTACGCGCAATCTCTCTTTAGACGTTCGACTCCTTGAACTTTGAAGAATCGTTTCAGGTACACGACCTGCTCAACAACCACAAATAGTAAGATAAGAGCTTCAAAGAAGGCCCAAGTTACAACTCTCAAATTGGTCAACTCGTTGATGGTCCTGTTTATTTGGTCCCCCACACTCCTTATGTTTTTGTTCCTCGTTCACATCAGGGAATAACTTGACAATATTTTCAAGGGAATTTCACAGATGAAATGCGCGCGCAACACAGTTTTTTATCTTCCAATTCACACCCGGGCAGGTAGACAAACCTTCTGGTGCATTCAAGGCTCTCCAGTTTGCTTCATCCATTATAAAATCCGTTAATGATATGTGTCGTGATTTTGCGGCCAACCTCAAGGCCAAGAAAAATAAGGAAATTTTTTCCCTTTCAGACTCAAAGGCCAAACCTCTCAAGAGTGATGTGATTCAGGCTGGTACGGTTCAAAAATTTAAGCCTCGCATCATGAATTGCAGTCGAATAGAACTCGATGAGACTACTCTGTTGGAGAAGGGTTTGAAGTTTAGTTAGCCTCACTTCCCCCAATAACTCTGATGCCCTAGCGAACGTCGTCGCCGACTTGGCAGTGAAGATTGGCCCCGGTGTTGATACTCAAAAAACGTGCGCTGATTTGGTGCGTAATACTCCACTTCCTTGCATGAATAGCACTGTGAGAGGAGTGATGAAGAAGCTGAGGAGGAAGCTCAGGGAGGAGGAATTATCACTCACAAAAGCTGATAAAGGGAACTCTATAGTTGTCATGGAGAAGTCCACCTATGACACTAAGGTTGAAGAGGTGCTTCACCAGTGTAAAACCATTGAAAACGCTGAATTTAATTTCCCTAAGTACGCCAAAGAAGATGGAGAGGTTATTAATGGATGTACCGTTTTGATACGTAAACCGGTGACCAAAAAATGCCTCTATACCTCCCCTCCTGTATGGATTACTTAAGTTACATAAAAAAAGATACTCCGATGCGTCCTGTCGTGTCTTATGTTTCCACCCCCGCCTACCCTCTCGCCAAGTATTTGGATAGATTGTTTAAATGTCGCATTGAATATGAGTCGCCTTACTCCATTAAAAATTCTATTTCCCTAGCTGATAAGCTTAAGGACTGTTTGCTTTCTCCGAACACCACTTTACTCCTTCGAAGTCGGCCTGTTTCCCAATATACCGAGAGCCGTTGCTATGCAGCATATTGCGGATCTCCTTGTTCGGTCAAGTACTCCTCACGAAGACTTGCGGGAGTTCTTTAATCTGCTCAACGTATGCTGGTGCCCTAATTTCTGTAAGTTCAATGACAAATTTTTTCAAGTTCCCAGAGGAGTTTGGCATTCCCATTGGGTCTCCTTTGGGCTGCCTCGTGTCGGAAATCTTCATGTCCAAATTTTAGTCTGACCAACTCCTCAGGCCAAGTATTCCCGGATTGTATTTAATATTGGCACAGGTATGTAGATGACGTCTTATACGCGTGGACCGGTCCTCAAGATCTCCTTAGTGAGTTTCTTAAGTAACTCAATGCTCAATATCCCTCCATCAAATTTACTTTAGAAATTAAAGGATCGATTATCAACTTCTTGGATCTCAATATCTCAGTTAGAGATGGAGTCCATGATTCTCTATATACAGAAAAGATACTTCGACTGATATTATGGTCCACGGCTCGTCATTCTGCCCTGTTGCTCACAAGTTTGCGGCATTTAATAGCTTTATTCATCGGCTAACACGCATCCCGCTGAACCAGGCAGCCTTCCAACATGAACTTCAAATTATAAAACACTTGGCCAGAGTGAATGAGGTCAACTTGGACATCGACCTCATGGTCCGTAAGAAGATCACACGGAATTGTCTTGATTCCACTACCTCCCTCCCCCGCGATTCTTGCGGAGACGGTAGAATTTGGTTTACAAGACCACCCTACTTGGAAAATTTTCTTCAGAATTAAGTCGTGCTCTTTGCCTTTTTGGCTTCCGATCGGTCTTTTACAATCTTACGACTTTAAAAGGGTTACTCGTCCAACTTGAGCACCACATACCACCTCTTGAAAAAAGAGGTGAGACTTTAAACGTCAAATTAAAATCAGAGTGGCTGAACATCTAAAAGACTGGGAAAAAAGAAATTTGGGTGAATCAGCTTTCGCTGACCACCTTATAACTAGTGGTCATATTTTCAGGGAGGGGTCCGAAAGAGAAGGCTTACTTCAAACGCCGTGCTTTGGAACATATTGAAATTATTTGTCACCTCAATAGCGACAGTATCAAATTACTCAACAGGTACATTCCGGATGAAGGGTTGGTCGAACTAGTTTACTAGTATGAATCACATTCTCATATTTCGCTAGTTCAATCATGAATCCTTCTCTGGTGTCGGTTTAACGGTACCTCTTTCCTATCTCGTCAGTCGCTGCTTTTCTAACTTCGCTTGATAATGATTCTTTAATCGAAAGCGCGCTCGCGGCTCCCTGTTTTTGTTTTTAATTTCTGCGGTTCTTGTAAATTACCCTCCAGATTACTTATTAAGTATTGTGGAGTAATTCATTAATATGTCCGACCGTAACCTCGCGAACCAAATTAAATCTTCACTCTGCCCTGACCTCTACTTTGAAATTTTCGAAAAGCCCTCCTTCACCCAATTTCGCGCGTGCCCTCCTCACCTTTGTTACTCCGTGAGTGCTCCTCTATAGCCATCTATGGTGACCTGGAAAAGATCGTGACCTTCTTGACTTTTAACACCGGGACTTGGAAAAATTACTGGCTATTCTATAACCGTCTATGGGACTGGAAAAATTCGTGATCCTCTTGACCCTGTAGGCTGGAACTTGGTGAAATTATTGGCAGTTCTATAGCCCTCTACGGGTTTTAGAGAAATTTTTGATCCTTATTGGCGGGAGACCTGTTATCTCTTTAGTTACTGGGGGCCCTCTCAGGAATCTTGACGCTGGGACTTGGAAAAATTCTTGGCTCTTATATAGCTCTCTATGGGAGTTGGAAAAATTCGTAACCTTCTTGACCCTTAACCCTGAATCTTGAAGAAATTCCTGGCTCTTCTATAGCCCTCTAACGGAGTTGGAAAATTTCTTGACCCCCTTGACCCTTACGCTGGGACTTGGAAAAAGGGAAAAAAGGGAAGCTAAACAGCACATAGAAATCAGTATATTTTTCTGTACTTACAACCGACAAGGGATGGATTGTAACCTACTTCAAAAATAAATTCTACGCTTACATTCTATGTAAACTAAAAATCTTGAACCCTCCACCATAAGGAGCGGGTCTCCGGCACTTAAATTTTTGTATTTTGCTCCGCCAGAAGATTTTTTTCTATAATTTTCATTCCTGAATGCGGGTCCGGGTATTGTATACCTATTTCCTCCGTTGATATAAATCATCAGTTTCATGTTCTAGGAAAATTTATCATGATAGATAAGAATTTTGTAGCTTGCACAATATCATGTTGAAAAACCGAAAGTTGAATTTCCAATTTTTTTGGCGAGAGGGGGGGGTCCCCGGAAGCTCAAGGGGGTCACCGCACCCCTGCTCCAAATACTATCACACGATACAAAAATATTTTAAGATAACGGTAACATTGAATTCTTCGATCTTTGCATCAATTTGTAGGCTAAATATAAGGCGTAGGTTAAAACTTGTAGTATGTCTCTATGATGAAATTCCACGGAAAACATTTTTGGTATCTGCACTTTTTTCTCTAAAATTCATATTTCACCGAGAAAATTGCAAAAATCTGATTTTAGGGGGCCGTAACGTTCTCTGGAGGGGTTTGCGGGCAGCGGCAGGTTGTGGACTCAACGGAATATCAACTAGAGCGTCAATCCAAAGATATTTCCAAAGAAAAAGCTTCCTTCCGAATCATGTCACATAGTGGTCTCATTTTTGCCTAATTTGCGCATAATCGTCGAGTTGTATTGGTCTCAAACAGCTGAAGTACGAGTGGAGAATGAACTCTCAGAAGCAGCTGAAATTAGGCGTGGCGTTCGACAGGGATGCGTATTGTCCCCGTTACTGTTCAACATATACGCTGAAGAGATATTCAGAGAGGCGATTAACGAGCAAACAGGCGGTATAAGCATTACTGGCCAACTGATAAACAATATTCGGTATGCGGACGACACTGTAATCTTGGCCAATCATCAGGCGGATTTACAAATGATGGTCGACGCTGTTGTAACCCATAGCGAGGATTTAGGCCTGTCACTGAATGTGTCAAAAACCAAGATGATGGTATTCTCTAAAAAACATGTTGATTCGGTACTAAAAGTCCGCAATGAAAGCATCGAGCAAACTGCTACTTTCAAGTACCTCGGGACTCTCTTAAATGAGACTTGTGACGGCAGGCAGGAAATTCGATCTAGGATTGAACAGTCGAGAAATGCTTTTCTCAATATGAAAAATCTATTCAGAAGGTCCGAACTAAGTCTTGATCTTAGGTTAAGGATGCTTCGGTGCTATGTGGTGTCAATATTGACTTATGGATGTGAAAGCTGGACGCTGGGACCCGATCTAGAAAAAAGAATAGAAGCCTTGGAGATGTATTTTTATCGAAGAATACTACGCATCTCGTGGGTGCAGAAAATCAGTAACGTGAGGGTATTACAGATGATGAACAAGAGCCCTGAAATATTATCAACTATCAAGCGCAGAAAACTACAATATCTGGGCCACATCATGCGCGGCAAGAAATACGAACTATTACGCAACATCATAGAGGGCAGAATTGCCGGCAAAAGATCTGCGGGAAGAAGACAAAACTCATGGCTCAAGGACCTGCGAAGATGGCTTGGGTGTTCGTCGCTTGATATTCTGCGGAGTGTCGTTTCAAAGATCCGAATTGCAATATGGATGGCCAACCTCTGAGAAGAGAAGGCGTCAAGAAGAAGAAGAAAACTACTAGAACTCCTGATGAATACATACTCAAAAATGTAAATCAAGGAGTAACTTGAAATGTAGCCACAGAAACAGAAAAATCCGCCGGAGCGCTTTCGATTAAGAAACCATTGTCAACGGGGACGTGAAAGCAACTAAACAAACTAAGGTTGAAAATCATCCAAAGTTCTGGGCTTTAAAAAAAATCGATTTATCATGAATATCTCAAACCATCAGTAGCGGCCCCAGAGGTTGGTCCGTGAAATTCCCCCGGCCCCGACTTGGCCCGGCCAGCAAAAACGAGAAAAGAAAATTGAATGTCAAAACGCATTATGACGCTGTGAAGTCTCTTAATCGCGAGCAGAGCGAGCAAAAAATTTTTCACCCTATTTACAACATTTTATAGCCCCAGCTCAAGTGTTGTGGTCCGACCATGGAGAAATTCCTGCGCACGCCACTGCAAACAATTGAGCTCGAATTCAAAAAAGAAGCTTCAACAGGAAAATGAAACTAGTTTTAGATTGAAATGTTTTTCTTACCGAAAAAAAAAAATCAATTCATTTTTCAAACATCAACCATTTAAATTGTTGAACTTCGTTCTGTTTTTCACGTGTTGTGTTGCTCTTCGTACAAACCCTTTAATGATCTGAGAAGTTGAAAAAAATTCATCTCTTTATTTACTTCTGTTCTTATGAGAAAATTTTTCTTAGACACTGGACGATTTTATTGGCGGTTACCAAATCTTCGTGACAAATATAGTGTAAGAAATAGTCCCGCTTGCCTACAAAAATTTACGCGCATTTCATTCTTGAAAAAAATGAAGACCTTCATAGTTTAGAATGCTATCACTCCGAGCTCACGTCTTAAATGTCAAGCATCCAATCAGAATTCCTCTCGGAAGAAGCCACCATTGGTGCCGGTGACCGTTTGTTTATTATAGCTGCTCGCATCGTTTGTTTCAAAAACATTTTCTTTGTACATGTGCGATAATTTATCGTATTTTGTTCATAAAACCAAAGTTCAAAAGTTGCCGTTATTTTTCAAACGTTTATTGCTCGCTTCGTATAGCTGATCAATCTTAACGAGACAAAGCTTTAAAACGTTGTATGGTTTTTTCTATGTTACAGGACATAATAATTGTGAGGAATTAGTTTTTACGAAGCCTGTATTAATTGAACACCTTAATGTTTAATATTTTTTGATGTTCAATTAATACAGGCTTCGTAAAAACTAATTCCTCACAATTATTATGTCCTGTAACATAGAAAAAACCATACAACGTATAAAAAATGCGAATGCAGCATATGTGACTTGTCACAAAAAAAAACCCTAGTCGTCAAGGAACGGATCAGCAGTTTAGCGTTTGTATACGTGCAAGCCTGCAACTAGGTTACACTGTTCCTGCTGATCCGTTCCTTGACGACTAAGGGTTTTTTCTCGTGACAAGTCACATCTTCGGTTTTTATTTAAAAAACTTCAACTAAGATCTATCGCGTATTCGTCTCATATATCGTTCCTAAAGAAGTGCCTACAGTTACCTTAAGCCTAAATTTGTTCAGTGCCGCGTAAAAGTGGATTGTCCTTACGCAAAAGACAAACTTGAAGAGTGCCTCAGGAAAAAATGGCTCAACATCGAAATCAAGAAGTGGTATGGTCGTCTGAATTGTTCTACAAAACTTGTTTACCTCACGCATTTGCGGTTAGGAGCCATCCTACCCCCTCGTACTATGGATGAATTTCTCTGGAAAATCCATCATTAGAAAGAAAAGTTCCGCACTGAAATCAAGGACAAGAAATCACGTAAGATCCAGGTTCTAATTGAGTCAAAAAGATGTTCTGTGGAAACTGAAGAAATGGAGCCCCCTCATCAGTTTTTCAAGAGGGCCGTTAACAAATCCTCCGTACCTCTAACCAACGACGAAGAGAAATTGTTGATGTGTGGTCTCAAGCACTCCCTCCCTCCTACTTCAACGACAAAGGTCAAAGAAAAAATCGTAGCCGATATCACTACGGGAAGCTTACAATATCCGAACCATACTGTCACTCGTATAGCCGCCATTCTTCACACCACGGATGTGCCTATTGCTAACTGTCAACTCAACAACACGATTAAAAATCTCCGAAAGAAAGTAGATGAATCTCACCTTAAGATAAAGGGAGTTCGGTTGTGATTATGGATCGGCCCGACTATTCAACTGGAACACGTGATTGCCTCAACTCTATGGGAGCCGCTATCGATCCGAAGTTCAACTTCAACACATACAATGAAAAGGTCCGCGAGAAAATCAACGGTGGTAAGTACATCCTCGATAAGGAACCCCTTGAGCAAGCTGTTTTAATTCCTAATCCTCAGGCTCCTCGCCTTTATGGCCTCCCAAAAATTCATAAAGCTGGTTGTCCTATGCGCCCCGTAGTTTCGTTTATTTCCTCCCCCACTTATAAATTGGCCAAGTACCTCGACATTTGGTTCAAAAGAATAACAAGCTTCCGCCCGTAACTCAATTGAGTTAACTGAGGTTCTATCTCATAACCCCCCTCCTTCTGGAAGCATACTTGTGTCCTTTGACGTTGTGGGTCTCTTCCCCCCCCCCCGTCCCTCTCCAACCTACGTGCGAGCGCATTACTGAACTTCTTACTGAGGCAACTGTCCCTCCCCCTATCATATCTGACTTTACTTCATTCCTTGATGCTTGCCTCAAACCTAATATAATTATGTCAGTTCGAGGATTCCATCTATACAGTCTTCCTCCTGACATTGGAATCCCTATTGGATCTCTGTTAGGTTCTTTAATATCTGAGGTGTTCATGTCCAGACTTGAAAGTGAAATTTTCCAATCAGGGCACCCTCTCCTCAACTACGTTTCACTTTGGAGAAGATATGTTGATGACGTATTTTGTGTTTGGACTGGGACTGAGGAACACCTCAATGACTTCCTTGGCTTTGTGAATGGTTTCTATCCATCTATCACTTTCACTATCGAAATTGGAGGACCAAGGATCAACTTCCTTGACCTCACCATTTCCCTTCTCCATGATAGATATGTTTTCGGTATCTACCGTAAAGAAACCACCACTGACACCCTTATTCACGGGTCGTCTTTCTGTCCGTTCTCTCATAAAATAGCAGCTTTCAATTATTACATCCACCGTTTGACTTCCCTTCCCCTCACCCTCAATGCTTACGACAAGGAGATTTCTATAATCAAGTACCTTGCTTCGGCCAATTCGATTAGGATTGACGTTGATGGACTCATTCGAAGGAAGGAGGTAAAGAATGCCTGACAGCATATCTCTACCCTCAACCCACCCCCCAGAACTTCTCAGAGGAGGAAGAATATAAAAACTTTTTGAATAAATTCAAAAACGAAGTGAAATAAGAGAAATTAAAAAAAATTCTTTATTTCAAATTACATTGACCGCATAACTTGAAAATTTTTCGCGACGAGCGCTTTCGGGTTAGTACCCATTATCGAGTCACAATTAGAACTAATCTGGTACCTACACAGATGTTCTAATTCCTTATCTTCCCCATCTCACTTCCCAAATTGGTGAAGTTCTTAAGTCCATCAAGAAGTCCCCTCTTTTCTATCCGTTTTCTAAACTTGGGAGGCTATTCCCTAATGGGAAAGATTCGACCCCTCCCTTATCGAGGTGTGGAGTGTATTTACTTCGTTGTCGCGACTGTCTTGCGGTGTATGTTGGAGAAACAAAGCGTTCTTTCCGGACTCGTATTACAGACCATGTGCGAGCTTACAAAAACAAGAAACCGGAAAAATCTGCCTTTGCTAGACATCTCTTAGAAAATAATCACCTTGCTAAGGTTGAAGTCGTTCTGCATTACAAATCCAACTTCCGTCGTCGTGAAGCTCTAGAAAGTATTGAAATCGCAAAGAGAACTAACCATCACGACGTTTGTGTGCTAAACCTTATCATCAGTGAAGATGAACTCATACGGAAGATGTACAATGAATCACCTTTTTATGTAACCACCGAACTTTAATCAGCTTTGTCTTCATCCGCGGTTCTGTTTGTACTTGTCTTTTTCTATGGTATTCTTACGTCTACTCGTTTAGTCTTAGTTGTTGTTCGCTTGAAAATGGCCGTGTAATGTGTGCCGAAAGATCTCGCAATATTTTTTGCATTAAACATTAAAAATTCAATCTCTGTATTCAATTTTTTGGTGTTCAATTAATACAGGCTTCGTAAAAACTAATTCCTCACAAAGCTTTAAAAATCGAGAATCGTCTAGGCTACTCTTTCAGTATATTTATTCACCGAAGATTCTTTCCTCTATAAAATTACGGTTCATGATTATTTTGTGAAGAAATGAATAAACATAAAATTACAATCACCGCATTTTATTCAAAAAAGTTCAACGCGAGAGCTTTTAGCGTGAGCCATTGACGAGCATAGAAAATGAAACCAACGGACTAAACAGTAACGCGGTTGCCAAAAAGGTAGCTTTACAAGACTGGACAAGAAACTCATAAAAGATAAGGAGAATGACTAACGAACGATCGATTAAAAGCAAGGTAAATGAAGTTAGAAATGAAATAAAATAAGAGAAGGTAAATTAATCAAACAGAGGAAAATACGGTGATTGTAATTTTATATTCATTTATTTCTTCTCAAAATAATGATGAACCGTAATTTTATCGAGGAAAGAATCTCCAATGACTGTCAAACAATTTTCCTCTATTCGTAATGAATGTTAATTAATTCGTAATATCTCGGTTTCAAAATATTTCATTCAAATTTTTCCCACAGGATAGAACCCTCAAGAGCCATAGTCAAACCAAAACTAACAGACATGATTCATACATGATGAATACCACATTAGAAAACGAAGGCTTTTCCCTTTCAGTAACTACAACACCCTCCATGATCAAAAAATTTTCTCTCGAACCAAAGATCCTACCCCCCTCACTAAAAGAGCTGATGTTGTATATTCGATCCCTTGTTCTTATTGCCCCGGAGTTTATGTGGGAGAAACTAAACAGTTATTATCTACTGATGAAAATAAACAGAATGATCACACTGCTCTTGCCATCCATTCTAAGGTACGTCGAATTTTGCTTCCTCTTACACGCCTGTTATCAAGAATGCCAAATAATTTCATGTACACCACTTTTACTTTCTTTCTGAATCATAGTTTACACTTGTCGTATTCGATCAGTTTATTTCATTTTCAGTTCTTCTCGGTACTGGATAAAGTCCACTAGTTTGGACGAAACGTTGTGTATTAATAAAAATCTGTGTGGGATAAGCCTTCGTTTTCTAATGTGTATTCATTCTCCTTGCACGTAAAAAATCGTTTCTTCAATCATGATGAATACCTACTTATCAAGTTTATAAATCAAGCCCAACAATATCTTTTGTCGACAGCTCTCCATTTTCATTAAAAAAATAATAGTGAAACCGTATCCTACAATTCAGTTGCAAGATGATCAACTTCGAGATCTAGGCAATCTAAAAATTAGAACTCAAACCTACATAATATTGAAGATAAGCCTTACCTGATTCAGCAAAATGAAACAAATCAAGTTATTTATGACCACACCCAGAATCACTACACTGCACAAATCAACGAAAAATTTTGTGATACAACCTGACGCAAAGCACGCTACTGCCGAACTGACAGTCAAGATACGAAATAATGACGACAGCAGACGAGGGAGCGTCGAATTCTCTCGTCATACTCTCACACATCTGCAAACAAATGCTCGATAGTACTACTACTACCATCGAAGCTGTACCACTACACTTTCAAGATTTTCATTTATCTAGAAGAATGTATACTTTGGACAGAGATAATCAATGCTACGTTGATAAAGCAATGTGGCGCGTATTCTAAACTCTATTCATCTGTAGAACTTACAATTTTTCCAATTCATTATCCCTTAATTCTTTCAAATTGTAGTTTTATTGATCATTCATTTATCAAATGATTTAATGTTGCATTTTTCTGAGACTTGTGATGTAGCCACGTTTGAGTAGAGTCAAACGACTACGTACACACAAGCCTAGACAGAAATTTTTTAACTAATTGACACGGCTCTACAAAGACAGACGAGACTTGAGACAAAAGTTCGTACTTCATCGAAACGTCGTAACTAAATCTAAACCTCAAATTAATCACAACCACCACCAAGATCGTATCCGACTCTTACCTCAATTCCCCTCCGCCTTAGGGGACCGGATTTTACTAGCTCAATCGGTTGAGCATGAATACGATTTTGTGATCGTTTGAGCTTCTGAAGATAGACCACAGTCAGTTTTTGGTTCACCATTTGAGATCACGTAGGCTATACGAAATATCTTGATAATTGAGGCTAGCGTTGTCGTTGATTACGGGCTCTACTAACCCGCCAAACAGAAGGAAATAGTTTGTCGTAGTAATTATAAATCTAGTAGCTAAGAGTCTACTTTGATCAAAAAATAAATAAATAAATAAACTGAACTCCGCTCGTTCGTTAGAGTACATGAACGAGCATACTAAAAATCTGAAAATAAACGAGGACTGTACAAGTCAGTCGATCGGGCCTAGAGAGAGAGAGAGAGAGACTACGGGTAACCTGAAATAAAAATTTAGAAAAATAGGGCCAAAAGAATCAATCGCTGATAACTCGCAGACTGCAGAATTGCTTTTAGATGTAACGGATGTAATCACCTTCGCGTATAATTCGTTGGAATCTGAGGAATCTCTGAAAATAAATCAAATTCGATGCTCTCGACTAGAAGGAAAGAATTTGTTCTCTCGAATTCACATGTAAAATATTCACGTTTTATTTAGTAGGTCAACTTGACCAATGACTAGATACGTACATACTCGTATGAATCAGACAAAGGGGACTGTCGAATCTATCAATAATAAATCATGAATATGATGGCCAACCAGATATTCGTCGATGTTACTGCTATCTCCAAATCCAGGCATCTCGGTATAATTTCCTTCGTCGTCGAAGATGTAAAAGCAAATAGGTATCAAACTTCAATTGAAAACGTGTTCATCAATCGAAAAATCACCAACTCGCAAAATACCCACGAAACTCGAGCGTGATCAACTTCACAAGGTACCACTCGCAAAATTGGATTAAATTATCCTGAGATCAGGGCACGAATCCCTCACTCTGTCTGATATCATAAAATGACTCGTCTTCTCGAACATTCATCTCGAATCAATTTTGGTACGACACCAATTTTTATGAAAATTTTCGATCAAACATAATTAAATGTAGGTCACGCATCGATCGGTCATAATTAATTTAAAAAAATTTTCACTTCGAATGCATTTCGACTCTTTTCTTCTCGGACCACGTTTTCAATTCGATAAATTAAAATTCGTACTCAGAACATCGAGAGGTAGAGGAGATTGTAAACGCACACTGATTTCCCGGCGAGCAAGCTCACCGGTGAACCAAGAAAAAAAATCTCTTCTCTCTCTCTTCCGCTCTTGATTATGGTATACCTAATTGAGATAGTGGGAGAAGAACGAATTAAAAGGATTAGATTAACGAGGATACCGGGGAAGGACGTAGGAAAAACACTCGCTACACGACGGTAAGCTCGGATGTGATAGGAAAACGAAAGTGAATCTGAACTATCTCAATTCTACACTAATACTATCGCGGTTCATACCTGTACAACTTTCCCTACGTTTCCGAAAGTTCGTTCCATACAATTGTGGCTACATTTCAGACTTACCCTTTGCATCATCATCTCAAAATTTCATCTCACTCCGATTTTGTTACATTTCATAATTTTGTAACATTTGAATTTCGTGACATTTTAATTTGTACGAGATGTACAAATTCCGTCACATTAGAATTTCGTTTTTCTCGGTTAACTTTCAGTCTTTTTTGTTCTGTCGGTCAATTTTTGTCAGACAAATTTCCCGATTTCTTAAAATTCAAGTATCCTTGATGAATATTATTATTATTATTATTATGTGTGTTGTCACAGCCTCAGCCGGTATACTAGTCTATAGAGGCCATAATAAATATAGCAAGTCTATAGACAGCGTGTACTTTTATTCGCCGCAGACCCTTCTAACTATGCTGGTCGTATGCAGTATGACCGCTTTCTGCATTGCTCGAATTTCCGTTCTGGCAAATCCAAGCTCCAACATATTTTGTACTGTGGTTTTTGGTATGATCCCTGATGTAGCTGTTACCACTATTGGCAGCACTTTCGTCTTTGTCCGCCATAATTTCTGAATTTCTCCTTCCAAGTCCTTATATTTCTCAATCTTATGCCGAATGGTGCTCTTCATATTGTGAGTACTTGGAACTGCCACATCTATTAAATATGTACTTTTTTTCTTTTTATGTTTCAATATTATATCTGGTCTGTTATGCGCAACGGTCTTATTTGTATGTATTGTTCTGTCCCACATTACGAGGACTTCATCATTCTCAATCACTTTTGTTGGCTTGTATTCCCAGTACGGTCCTGTTTCGACCTGCAATTTCCACTGTTTGACTATTGCCATATGGACCACCTTCGCGACACTATCGTGTCTCGCTTTGTACTCATGCGCTACTAACTGTTCGCATGCGCTGATTATATATTGTATGGTCTCTCCTGGCTTCCCACACATTCGGCATCTATCTTCCTGCGCTGCATCATCTTTTATTATATATTTCAAGTAATTCTTCGTTTTTATTACTCCATCCTGTATTGCCACCATGAACCCCTCAGTTTCCGGGAACAAAAGTCCATCCGTCAGCCATAGGAGTGATGCTCTTTTGTCAACTTCTTGGTCCTCCAGTTCAGCAGGGTAACGTCCATGTAGTACTTTTTTCTTCCACTGCTCAATCAATTCGATAATGTAGGCTTCTTTCTTTTGTTGTTCCTCTCTCTGTTCCTGTTCCTTCAACCGCACCGTCGTCATACCGTTATCCGTTTCCACTATTGCTCTATGTAGTGCTGACGTATGCTTTTTCTTCAGAAAATATTTCCTGATATTTGAGATTTGCTTGAGGCGCAGCCACTGTCAGTTCATTATTCCTCTTCCCCCTTCGTCCCTTGTTATTATAAGTCTCTCAACTGCCGACTTTGGGTGCTGCATTCTATTTTTTGCCATCAAAACTCTGATTCTTCTTTGCAAATCTTCCACCTCTGTGGTATTCCAGTTAATAATTCCGAATGAGTACGTTAGTACCGGTATTGCGTACGTGTTAATTGCTTTGGATATATTTCTACTGTTCAATCCAGTTCTCATTATCTGTTTAAGTCTACCTACAAATTTCTTTTTCAGCTCTTCTTTCATTACTTTATGCTCTGTACCTTTATTCTGTTCAGTACCCAAGTATCGATATAGCTCATGTGGTTTCATATCTTCTATCTGGATGTTCCCTAATCCTGCTTCCTCTTCACTTTCAGTCTGCTGGGCTCCTCCTTTTGTATCCAGTATTCTACATTTATCTAACCCAAAGGACATATGGATATCTGTGGAGAAATTTTGAACAATTTGTAGCAGCTGGTTCAGTTTATCTCTTGTGGGTGCATACAACTTCATGTCGTCCATGTATAGCAAATGGTTTATAGTAAATATTGTTTGTCGGTTGTTCCGTATGTTGAATCCTATTGACGTTTCTTTAAGCATTGTCGACACTGAGTTCAGGGCTAAGCAGAACCATAGAGGACTGAACGAGTCCCCCTGAAATATACCTCTTCGGATCTTTATCAAGTCCGTTTCAATTGAGTTTTTCACTCCTCTGAGATGGATGATGGTTGACCATTTTTCCATCATCATTTGCATACATCGCACTATTTTAGGTTGTATTTTGTACATCTTTAAGCTTTTTATCAACCATGAATGAGGCACAGAATCATAGGCTTTTTGATAATCTATGTATGCAGTAAACAACTTTCTATTCTTTTTCCTAGCTTGTCCTAGAACCAGTTGATCCACAACTAATTGCTCCTTACATCCATACGCGTTCTTCCGACAACCATTCTGCTCTTCATGTATAATATTATTGCTTGAACAATGTTCCCTCACCTTCAACGCCAGGCACGCTGAAAATATCTTGTATGCTGTAGGCAGACATGCTATCGGTCGGTATTTGGCCGGGTCTCTGCTGTCTCCTTTTTTGGATTGTAGATAGGTCGCTCCTTGGGTAAGGAATTCTGGTATAATGCTGGGGTCATTTATTATTATTATTATTATTATTATCCGCATTTCGATCACATTTCCCTTAATGTGGGTATTGTAGTATGACAGTACGGGTCAATGCCAAGTAACTGTCATACTGTATTTACTTTCCGCCCAGGAATTCCCGCACTAGACTGCATGTCCGTATTATTACTGCCTTCTGCATTTTCATGTACCAGCCCTCGTGGATCCCAATCCACCGCAGATTTCGCTGTAGTTCCTTGTGTATGAGCCCGGTGCTAGATATTATGATTGGTATTGTCTCTACCTTTTTTACCTTCCACATCATCTGGATTTGCCGACTCAGTTCTTCGTACTTTCGGATCTTCTCGTCATATGTTTTTTGCATATTATTTGCATAATGGTATTGCGATGTCAATTAGTTGAGCCGTACTCTCTTCTTTGTTCGTTATTACTATGTCTGGACGATTATGTATAACTGTTTTGTCCGTTCTTATTGTGCGATCCCAGTATATCTTGTATGCGTTTTTTTCGATGACAGTTTGTCGGTCATATTTGTAATATGGTTCGTTCTAAATACAAATTTGAGGTGAACAAATATGAATTTATAAAGTTGGTTTAAACGAAATAAATTTGAAATAAGATAAAGAACACGGAGAAAAAACTACAGCAATTTTAACAAAGAACATAGTAAAGCCGGTCCAGTCGCGATCTTTATAGTTAAACAAGTACCTAAGCAATTTAGTTTAATTCACTACTTTTTCTCGTAAGTGTAATCTATATTTTTCAGTAGTTATGACAATAATCTTCGACTGGACCGGCTTTACTATATTATTGTAAAAAGTACCACCAAAATTTCTCTCAGTGAAGAACTCTTCAATTGCCTGAAGAAGAAGTTATTTATTGTCGTTGGCTGGATTTGTCTTCATGTTACCTACCGGCAGAAGAAAATTCTATCGTCAGTATCGTAAGATACTTAGTTATAGTAATTTAAAATTGGAACTATATTAGGTTTAGTATAATTAATTGGTGAACTTGAGTTCAAGCCTATGTTATGCATGTTTTATATATATATAAGGCGATAACTGTCTCGTAAATTCAAATAAAAAAAAAAAAAAAAAAAAAATTTAGTAAGTACAAAGCTTCGATTTGATCACTATTAAGCTAGCCATAAAGTAAGAAGGATATTGAGAGATCTGAGCTTGTGACGATTCTAATTATAAACTTCAATAAATTGAATAGTCTAAACACTAACCAGGTTGGAGGTAAGGTAAGATCATTCTCTTGATTGGCGTCCATGTTCAACAAAATAGTTGAAGAAGTTTTTTAATTGAAATTAGAAATAAGGCAGAAAATCAAATGTACAAATAACAAAATACAATTTGAAATATGGTTGGAAAAGGCCTATGAATTAGGAAATGAGATTTAAAATTTAGAGAAGTGGCCAAGAGTGTTTGAATTTAGAAGTTCTGGCGGCTTTGTTGTATGTTTTGATACATCAATCTTGTTATGAGGTCGAAGTCGAAAATTGGTACCATTTGATCAATAATGGTAAATTTTTTGACAAGGTTTGTGCTCCGGGAATCCGCTCGAGCGACAAACGTATTGCAATTGCTTTTTTTTTTTCAGTAAAAATTTGTTCTCCGACTTATCGATTTCGAGGTGCGATGTAGAACATTGATTCAAATGTTTGACTCTAAGAGAAAAGTAGTTTCTGCGTTTAAATGTAAACAAGTTGATGGTCGAGTTGGTGGTCGTGTTTTCTTTTCTGATTCCTTAGTCTGATTCTAGTCCGATTCCCGTTGTGAAATTGATAAGCCGGTGCTATCGAGTAATGTTTATAGATTTTCTATAGTTGCTGCAGTCTGCTTACGTCACCTTACGATATTTTACATGTTAAAAAATTTCTTAGTGATGGTTTAGCAGACTAGAAGCTTGTACCGAGCATTATCAAACTTTTATTGATAAATTTATGATGCATCAGTTATTCACCAAACCTTCCCGTGTTACAGGTAAAAAACATGGAAATTTTTTGAAAGTTGAGCACTTCTCGCGAACTTCTGAGGTCAACAAATAGGCCTATGAAGATGTTCGAGTATGGTATCTTATGTAGAATTTCACGAGGAACAATTTGGGATTGAAAAATTTAGAATACGGTTTAGGGGGTGGGATAATCAATTGAGATTCCCGGACAATTCACCTTGTAAAATTCATCTCGTAGAATTCATCTCAGTGAAATTCATCCCAGTCAAGTTCATCTCAGTGAAATTCGTCCCACTGAAATTCATCCCGAACGGAAAATTCATCTCGAACGAAAAAGTCATATTTTTTTTGTCCGTCAGAAAATGTACTCGTTTTTCGCAAGAAGTTGTACCTAATAGTTGAGGCAAAATAACTTCGAACGATAAGAACGAAGGCACGCTGCAACGTGTGTATCTTCAGCTTTCTCTCTTACACTTCACTGCACCATCAGTTGTTCACTTATACCTTGTTTGCTGCGAGTGCTTGTTGCTAAGTGTTAATGATGGAGTTCGCTTTGACTGAAAGACGGAAGAAATTGCTACTTTATCGTGGTTTCGAATACATTCGTGATAAGAAGGACGAGAATAAAATAGTTTGGAAATGTAGGGATTGGTATAAGGAACGGTGTAGAGGCAGACTACATGTGTCGCACGATCGCCAGGATAAAATATTGAAGTCAATATCGCACAATCATGTGCCCGACTCCATCCGGGGTGCCATCACTAAGGAGAGAAAGGTACTCGCCGAAAGAAGCCAAAATTCAAGTGATACAACGGGCTAACTTGCTGCTACATTTTTGTCACAGCTGTCTCAGAGTGCATTACCGGCGGCTCCTACAGTGGAAACTATCCCGATTGACAATTTTTAGGCGAAATCGCCAGCGATATGTCGCCATCAGGCGAAAAAGAACGCGAAAACATAGCGGTTTGTCGCAGCCCGTTCAATTGTAGGGCGATACTTTCAGCGAATTTGAGGCGTTTTGTCGCATATACGAATGATCTGCTTTCAAACGCTATACTTCAGCTGTGATTATTAGGCTATATGTCGTACAAAAATCGTATATACGAATTAAGTGCTTCCAAACGCTATATTCCCGCTGTGATTATTAGGCTATATGTGGTACAAAAAACGCTATTGAACAATGTATCTGCTTTTTCGCCGCGATAACGCTACTATTCATCGCAAAGCGCACATTTAAATACCTATTCCTAGCGACTTGAAGTGTGTGTCCGGAATTCGGGCTATGAATCGCTACGTGATCGCTACACATCAATCGAGTTATTTCTTAGTAATAGTTTGTCAGTTCTATTTAATAATGAAGCTTTGGAAGATAGTACAGGCGATAAAAACACTCGTCTGAACATTTTGGGGGTAAAGGGAGGATTTCGGTGAAATGTGGGGTTGGGTCTCAGAAACAACACATCAAACATCCCGCCCCCCTTTTCCATGGAAAGTGGTTGTGCGCCACATTTTAGCCCCCCGAATTTGGTTTTTTGGATATTATCTCGCGAAATGTGGGCTTGAGAAAAAAAAATCAAGAGACAAAAAATATTCCTCGTCAAATTTAGTACCAAAAAGACTACCTGCATTCTAGCCTAGCTCTACAAGTTGACCTAAAAATTTCCCTTAAAGTTCATTCATTTTGTAATTTTTCGTAATTATTGCAATTTCCCTGTAATTTTATGGTGATATTGCGTCCATAACTACAGAGTTTCAGCGCAAATTTCTCGTACTTCGACTTCCGTACTTATTCAAATAAAAAAGACGAAGAAATTTTTCCGCAAAATTTTTGAATTTGAAAAGCCGTATTATTAACAAACATGTCGAGTAAAAATTTCAATTACAACTGTTCATCTTTGCTGCTTCTTTCAATTGCTTCAGTGTCCATGAAATCTTTGATGCTGCTTTCCCCACATACGAGATAATTTCTCCCTCGGCATCGTTTGCTTACGGCAGGTGGAAACTGTTGAAACGGATTCATGTGCTTCACGAGTACACAAACGCTTTGTATTTCTTACTAATGTAATTTCAAACCTACCGCCTACCAATATCCAAAGTCTGATTTTTTTTTAAAGCCCACATTTCGCGAAATATATCCAAAAAATCAAATTCGGGGGCTAAAATGTGGCGCAAAACCACTTTCCATAGAAGTGGGGCGGGGCGGGATTTTTGATATGTAGTTTCTGGGAACCAACCCCACATTTTTCAGAAAAATCCCACAATTACCCCCAAAATGTTCTGATGAGTGTTTTTATTGTCTTTATTGCCTGTATTAAGAAAGAATCAGGAATTAACTGGGGGTTTAGGGCTGTACATTAAAAATTTGTTATTTCCTCTTTCGCGGATTTCAAGCGTTTTTAGTTATATAATATCCGGGCTTTCTATCAAAATGTTACCAGAAGGGCACTCCCGAGTTCCCAGATCTTCTTTTTCAAAAACATTCGAATCAATTTCTAGTTTTAATAGCTTCAGATTATTCATAATCTTTTTAGTTTATAAGCAAACTAACTACACGGCTGCAAATACTCATCGAAATGCTTGATATTTGTCAAACTATTTGCTTTTATTTTAATTCTCACGTGGGGTATAGACCCTATCACCAAAGAATTGTTTGAGGGTTGCTCCATTTTGTGAAACCTAATGTCGCCTTGTACATCTCTTACTGGTACTCTTTTTGAGTAATACAGCCACCATTGCCGGTCTCACCGCTTGTTTTACTTTTCTAAATTTCCAATTGAGTGCAAATAGACTCAAAAACCTCAAAGAGAATAAAACAAGAGACGATCAGTGATAGTACAAGCTAGGGCGCCCTCACGAATGAAATCCATTTAAAATAATTCCTTTTTCTCGGGCTCTATTCCTCTTTGAACCAGTGTTGAGAGATTGGCTTGAGCCCCGGGGTTGATCGGAGCAGGCAAGGGCTTAAAAAATGCTTGTTGTTTTGATCAAGAAGACCGTTACATATATTTATATTTTTCTTCATGCGCTTTCAGAAAAAGTCAAAATACTATGTAATTGCACTCAGTTTAAGCTCACTTCATTTAGAATAGAAGTACGTACGCGCACATTTGAAAAGTCAGACAATTATATGAGCGTTAAGTACATAGAGTTTTCTCCACTTCTCGTATTTTAGGAAGCATGTTAGTATTTCCAGCTTTCAGAGCTTTGTGCAATAAATACAAAATTTCAATAAGCTCATTGTTATCAGCGGTCGTGTTAAATAGCTTCTGTATGGGGTTACTTATTTCCCTAATCCCTCTGAGCGAAATCATCATCTTCATCATCTTCTTCTTCAAAAGATGAACTATTTACCAGCTCACTGAGAGAAATTTTGGTGGTACTTTTTACTATATATATATAGTAAAGCCGTTCCAGTCGAAGATTATTGTCATAACTACTGAAAAATATAGTTACACTTACGGGAAAAAATAGTGAATTAAACTAAATTGCTTACTTGTTTTATCTATAAAAATCGCGACTGGGCCGGCTTTACTATGTTCTTTGTTAAAATTACTATATTTTTTTCTCCATGAGTGGTTGGAGATTATTTGATGGAGTCTCTTAGACAGGTTTATGTGATAACGGCTCACCAAATGGGGCATCATTTGAATCTTCTTCTCAAGAAGAAGAACTATATTTTATTTGTGGAAAATGATTTGATATAGAGTTGGGTTAACAGGTTTAAGCGATATTGCTTTAGCAGAAGAGCCTTCATCAAAATCTTCTACCTTGGAAGAGGAACTACATTCCTTTCTTTGCAAATATTTCCATGCATTTTTCATTTTATGAGGCCGATAATTACTTTTACTGAGGGGGTTTATAGAATGTTGTGTATGGGTGGTTCCGGTTAGAGGAGAAGTACGTAAAGTTACACTAGGCTTGGTACCAAATCTTCTATCAATTGAAGTATGTTGATGAGGCATCTCTTCTAGCAAAGGTGAACACTCATCATTAGTATTGGTATTTTCTCGATGATTATGTTTGCGGTACTCCCCTAAAACCTCTTTACTAACATCATATTTCAAGTATGCCTTGCATATTCTATAGTTCAGCTCACCTCCATCTTGTTCCTTCATTGGTTAAAGGTTTATGAAATACAAACTTGTATCCTCGGAAAATAGTTTGCTTTTCTTCATTTTTCTACATTTCTCAACCCAACGCTAGTATGGCACATTTATCTGTTCTACTTTATAGCGTTATTAGATATTGTTCATCATAGAAATTATCATTATTAAAGATTTGGTCCTCTCTTCCTGTCACGTCCAGGAGGACCTGTCCTGATCCCTTGGTCCGATAGGGGTACCAAGGGATATGACGCCTGCACTTTCGCACTCATTGCAGACAGTCCTGAGCCTGTTTCAAGTGAGAAGGAAAATATATGCTAGCTTGTGCGCAAACGTTCCCTCCTCTTTGCGTTCATGGTCTTGCGCAAACGTACTGTACCCTTTTGCGCTAACATTCCCCTTTTTGCGCGAACATATACCGCCCGAGAGCCGTACACACCCCGTGGTCCCAGGAGCCCCCTCCCCATGAGAGTCAATGGTTCTTTTCTTTCTTGATGACCCTAGGGACCACGGGGTGTGTACAGCTCTCACATCCCCGTTATCACATAAACCTGTCAAAGAGACTCCATCAAATAATTTCCAACCGCTCGTAAATATAGTAGTGAAGCATGGCCCCACCTGCCCCCTCCTCTCCTGCTTACGACCGAGCCTGTGAAAGTTAATCCAAGTTACAGCGAGCACATAGCCTGCAAACGTAGCTAAAATACCCTTTCAGAAAACAGAAAGAAAAATAGCGATCACGCATCTGTACCAATATTTTACACCATCTATTGATAGGTTCCCGTAGGTCAGTTAGTTATAGGTCCCCGACAGCAAGTTCAAAGGTAGTGGGTTCAAATCCCAGTACGGTATATCCATATCCGAGACTTAAGTGTACATCGGAATGATTTTTTTTCCAACGCATTCCTTTTCATTATTTTTTTCTGTCTTTTTTTTTTTTTCTGTGAATGTAATGTACGTAATTGTAATTTTATTATAAGTAATTTTAATTAAGCCGATTTTAATTTTTTTTTATAAATGAAAACCTAGGCCTAGTAGGCGTCTCATATCCGTGAAATCGCTTCTTTTCGACTGCTTTTGAACGCACTACAACGACATCCCAGCGATTTACTGCTACTATTTCGCAGCGATTAAACTCTCATTTTTCGCGCACCGGTTCTGTGGTACTAGTAGGGTCCTAATAGTAAATCCGCTCGATTTCGCTGTTAAAAGCAATTTTATGATTGATTATTGTTCTATACACTCGAACAAACAGATTTAGCCCGTATGCCCATTTTTCCCCCTCCCCGTTTTCCGAGGTCCCCCCCCCCCAAATCTGAAAAGCTCGTTTATCTCAAAAAATATTGATTTTTTGAAAAAAGTTTCCAAACAAAAGTTGTTCCAATATGTCTCTTCTACAACTTTACCTCTTATAAAAATTCCATTTGGAGCACCCCTCGCACTCCAAATTTGAAAAAACATGATGAAAAAAACAAAATGTCATGTATTTTACGTTTTTGATAAGGAATTTCAAACATTCACTAGTATATACAATTACAAAAAATGTTTAGAATTCAATTTTGTTCCAAATGAGTATCAAGACTATTTCACCCCACCCCTCCCTCATTTTGGAGGCTCCCCTCTCCTTGCCTTACTAATTGTCAATTTAAAAAAGAAAGGTTTTTCCTTGAAAATTGCTGCATTTTAATTTTAGAGAACAGTTTACAAATCTATAAAATTACTAGCAAAGGCGACGCCTTTACAAAATTATACCGTACACTAATTTTGTCAAGATATCTCTAAACCTCTCGCAGGATTTATCTTTTTCTATTTTCTTTCTTTTATCTTATCAACTAACTCATAAACGTAATCCAGGGTTTCTATGAGGGGAGGGACTTTGAAAATTTTGGTATCTCGCCATTTGTCTCGAATGACGGTTGAGGTTTTTCCAAGTTTTCCTCCTGTCATATATATTTCAAAAGTTGAAATTTCGGCCGTAACACGTTTGTGCAAATTCAGTAAAAATCGAGGGGAAAAAATGACATGTTTGCGCACAAAAAAATGACCCGTATGCGCACATACAGTTACAGTCGACAAAGACGGACAGCACGTTTGCGCAAACCGAATATGAAGGAATGATGTCACTGAAAAGGGAGATGAATGATGTGTATAATAAGTGAAGTGCTATGAAGGACTGCGTGTGCTGACTTGAAAGTGCAAGAAATAGAACAAAACAGTGAGGGAGATATCAGCTGATAGTCGACTGCCAGCATTATGGGCCTCACCGCCGACTTTAGAACCTAAGACCACGAACGCAGTCGAAAGTTTTCCCTCTTATTACAAGGGCCTGTTTTATAAGTCTGCTCCTCATATTCATCTCGTTATTGACGCTATGAGCAGTATCCAAGTCGAAACGGATCTAAAACTGAATTCTATTAAGAAAGGAAAAACGAACCCTCGCGAGGGAGACAATGATGACAAGAAGGTCTCAATGATTGGCGTGTACCAGCAGTACACCCGAAAAGAACACGACCGGCTGCATTACCTAAAGCTGCTTTGGTATCATAATCAGCCGAAAAAAGCCAAATGAATATATTCCTTACTGACGTTCATTTTTAATCACGCCTGTTCAATGCAATCAGTCCTAAGTTTGATACAAGTGAGAAGGGAAATGAACGTTTCAGGATTTGCGCAATCGTGCTGTTTCCATTTGCGCAAACGTTCCTTTCTTGTTTGTGCGCAAACGTGTTGTTTCTTAGTTCCTTGTGCGCAAACGTGTACCGCCCGAAATTTCGCCATGTTTCTCCTTTATATCCATTCTTCACACTTTTATGTAATATTAGAAACTTCTTTCTGGATATAGGTTCATATCAATCACCCTCAACATTATGAAACTGATCGCGCAATGAAAAACTTCCCCTTTCTCTACCATTACCAGCTCCATCTCCTAATTACTTAAAACCATAAAAACCTAATCCCAGCTTCTTGGAACATCTCTCACGCAAAAAGAACAAACCTGCAAAAAACTTGGAATCATTGAAAATGAACTCATTTCTGGTCCTTCTAATACAGGAATACTCATCATGAAGAGGTTATCTTTGCTCGACTTAGAATTGGTCACTGTCGACTCACTTATTCTCATACTCTCCTGCAGGTTTTCATGACTATATACCATCATGTACCAGTACATCTCAATCATATTAATGCAGATAATGTGACAGTCTATCTTTTCATGTTCAGCCTTCTAAAATTAACATAATATACTTCCAGGCATACGTGTATTCTCTACCCTATGTAATCACTCCAAAACAGTTTTCCACGCTGTCTCTTTCAACTACCCGCGTTACTGAACTACAACTCGTGCTTAATTATGCAGGCTTTTCTTCTGCCTAAAAATTTGAGTACCACATCCTAACTCGACTCCTCTCCTTCCTATCTTCCCTATCCTCACGTTCTTGTTGTAATTATTTTAGACTCCTCTCAAGGCTTCTATCAATAATTGATTGACTTGATCTTCAAGAATCTTTCCAGAGCTCCTTCCATTATTAAATACGTATGAAATTTTAAGACGCTGGATATTACGCAGAAAACAGCCGTATTCCTTTTTTGGAGGGAAAAATCATTTGTGACGTCGCTCAAGTTATACCGACAATTTCTTATTTTATTTTTGCATAGCAATTTGAAATTTTAGAAGTTTTTCAGTTTAGTAGACCTTCGTCAATCTGTGCAGTTCTGACAAGATTTAGTTTTGCGAAGCATTTTGGAGATTTTTGAACAGTCTTTGGCAAAAGTAATCAAGACAGTCTACAGAGATTTTCTTGTATATTCTTTAACCAGTCTATCTCTTGTTTACTTCTTACAATTGGAGTAATGGATTCAAACAGTTGACACTAAAAAGGGATCATTGTATTGAGTATTCTAATGACTAGTCGTTTCTATTTTTCTTGTGAGGATTGAATCCTTTTTTTCTTCGAATCTTCTAGGCTATTCACTATACGCATGATGATAAAATACAGCCAAAATTTGGTTTTAGCTATTTTCTGGCTAAATTGTATCGGGTAAATTTGGTATGGGCCTACAGTTACAATTGATGAAAAAAAATTTTCAAACTAGACTGAGCATAGACAATTTGTGCGCGAGCCCTCCTGTTTCATCAACCATTGTAATTTTACAAAATACAACATTTGTAAACTTCTTTGCAATAAAAATGTGTTGTAACATCAAAAACGGTCTCAATGCACTTCAATTCATTATGTCCACTTCAACTTTTTACCTGAAATTTTGGAGTTCCCTGCATAGATGAATTTTGAGAAGAGAATTTTACGGGAAAATAGGTGAAAATAATCGTAAGGTAAAAATACTTTGTAATTGTGATATTTTTGGAAATACTTTATGATTAATCAAATGTTTGTGACATAGGGAAGGGAGGTGGAGCCTTCATAATGAGGGTGGGGTAGGGTGAAGTAGTCTCGATACTCATTTGGAACAAAATTGAATTCTAAACATTTTTCGTAATTGTATATACTTGTGAATGTTTGAAATTTCTTATCAAAAACGTAAAATACATGATATTTTGTTTTTTTCATCATGTTTTTTCAAATTTGGAGCGCAAGGGGCGCTCCAAATGAAATTTTTATAAGAGGTAAAGTTGTAGAAGAGACATATTAGAACAACTTTTGTTTGAAAACTTTTTTCAAAAAATCAATATTTTTTTAGATAAACAAGCTTTTCAGATTTGGGGGGTGGAACCTCGGAAAACGGGGAGGGGGAAAAATGGGCATACGGGCTAAATCTGTTCGTTAGAGTGTATAGAACAATGATCAATCATAAAATTGCTTTTAACAGCCAGATCGAGCGGACGGGTTTTTCTGTGCAATTGGGACCCTACTATACAGCGATTTGTCGCTGCGAAAACGTAGCTTACTCCAGCGTTGAAACAACAATGCAACGACTTATCGCTGCGAAAACGTTGCTTACTCCAGCGTTGAAACAACAGCGACAACAGCGAAAAAAGTGGAGCAGAAATCGCCGCGTTTTCGCTTGAGCGAAAACGCGGCGATTTCGCGTTGAAAAACGCCTGAAAATTGTCAATCGGGATATACGACGAGGTATACGACGGCATACAGAAAAGATTGCTGATCATCCAAAAATGCCAAAAAAATTAACAGACCTAGTATTACAGGTATGTACTCTTGTATTGACCATTGCATGAATGCCTCATTCCTTGTACTCATAATTTGGGGTTCTCGTGTGCGTAGGAACTATTTTTTAAAATGCATGTTGTCCTCAGAAAAAAATTAAAAATTTTTTGAGATGAATTGTCCTCGGGATGAATTGTCATTGAGATGAATTTGACGCTGGGATGAATTTTACGAGATGAATTGTCCGTTGACCGATAATTGATATGTTGTTCTCAGCACCTGACTCTACAATTTTCATCAAACTCTGCTTCCCCCCCCAAAAAAAAAGTACTTTTTTTTTTTTTTTTTTTCTTTGTTTTCACTTTATCATGTACGTTTCCAGTATTATTTCATTTTTTAAATTTGCGTTTTGCGTATTATAGCTGATTCATATAAAATGAACGCCTAGGCAAGAAACATAAAATATTCAACTGCTACGAGCCCTTATGATGATTCTTTGTGGTTAGAGGGGCGGAATTTTCCCTAATGCTTACAGCGGCGACATTTTAAAACCCGGCGCTCGAATGACTTTAATTTTCAATATTGAAGCAGCCGTTTCTCAAACTCCGATTATAAAAATGAAACTGTGCTAAACTTCTAAAAATAAGATATGTACTTGTATTGAATTACTGATACAAAATATTGTAATGGAGTAGTCCGTGAAAGCAAATTAGGAAAAGATAATTCTGGGGATGAAGAACGAGGAAAAAGTGAGCTCAAATTAAGACGACGCGGTTCTAAAAGAGCCTAAAATGAACCGATATTCTCATAATTCATCAAGGGTAATATTTAAGCATAATTATATTGATTAATATACAAATTAGTTGTGGAAAAGAAATGAAAAAGACACTATAAAATATTGATTAATACAAAGTAGGTATTTGTGAAAAAGAAATGAATAAAAGATATTAGAAAATTAAAAAATAATGAGAAAGTATAAATTTGATACTCTTAACCTTACAAATAGTACAGTAAGCTGTCTAAATTACTGTGCGTAAGACCCACACTTTGCGAAGTTAAAAATGCCAATTTATGAGCATACTGGCAAGGAGCCGGGACTCGAACGGTACCCTGAAATGAAAGAAGAAAAAATCGAGCTTCGAAAATTCATATCGCAAATTTACAAAACCGTTCAACGTAATATACTTACGCTCCAGTTATAGTACATATGAGTAAATTTATATGCCAATCTTTGAACATGATCGGGTTTGATTCTTGCAGAATTTTCGATACAATTATAGCTAGTCGGGGTCACCGTACCTTGACGTACCGACTGCGATATTAAGAAGAAGTCAAATCTGAAAGAAGAAACACTCTTTGTACCCACTTGATATATTTCTACAACAAAAATTTGAGCAACAATCAGTGGCGTATTCAGGGATCTCCCCCCTTTGCAATTTTTCAAAGAGAGGGACAAGGGTAAGAGAAAATTTCCACGCTTACGAGCAATTCGCTCAGATCCTGCTCACGCCACTGGCAACAATTTAGAGTCAATTCTTCAAACGGAAGAGGACCAATTTTTCTTTATGGTTTGCTTCGCTCGTGAAATCGTTCATTAAAAATATGGTATATGTGAAAAAGTTTCTCAACGCTCGAGTTTTTGATGGATTTTTTTAGTTTCTTAATATGTTTTTTAGGAAGGTTCAACTTGAGGTGGTATCGAAGCAGAATTTTGGAATTCCTTCCATACGCTTTCTATCCAACTTGAAATCAGAAAATTCGTCAATTTTCTGATGTAAAATTTTTTAGAGCGAAAATTCGGATTCCTGCTTCTATACCGCCTAACGTTGAACCTCTGTGTTCAACATTTCTAAAGATTGGAAAAATTTGTTGAAAAATGGAGCTTTGAGAAACTTTTTGATGAACCGTGTGGAATCATTCCTCAACAGGATTATCCACGCACGCATACGCCCGACAAGCGTCGCGTAGTGACCGCTGGTATGTCGAACCTTGCAGTGTAGTTGGGGATGTATATGCAACTAATCGTACATCGTTTCGGAGTTCAAGCACACCCTTAAAGGAAATTGAGCTTGCTTGTAATTTCACAATTGAGTAATTATACGCCAAATTCCACTCGACATTTTGAACGTTATCTGATTCGGTTTTGTTATAGACCTGATGTTCAAAACTTTTATTCTAATCAGATTCTTTCTTGGCAAGTTCATGTTCACTTGAGTACTTTCTTATGCGATTTATAAGCCGCAGGATTGAAAGATATTGCGAATCATTAAAGCAAGGATTATTTAACTAGAGGGACTTGAAAAAGGTTTTTTTTTTTCCCAAAACATCATCATCATTTACGCTGTAATCTTTTTCAGAAATCTTTATTACTAGTGTCGCTCCACAATTGACGAGAAGATTACCGGGCAGCAACGTAAATTTATTTCAAAATGATTCAATGAAGAAATATGAGAATTTTTTAAAAATTTTCTTACCTATGAGGACTTGTAATGACGCTATCAACAATTGCGCCGGGAGGTGGATTAAGGCCTTTCTTCCAAAAAATTCGGGTATTTATTCTCTTTGTAACGATGACGAAACAAAGTTTGAATTCCTTTTCTATTTTTTTATATTCCGGTTCCAAAGCTTCCTGGAAAATGAAAGAGAAAAAAAAAGAAATATTAGATGATACAGGCTTGAGAAGTTCTGTAAATTTCGGAAACTATAGGATAAGTCGCGTATGGACTGTCTTGTGATGGCAAAATTCATCTAAACGATCGAACAAATTTGTTTAAAATAATTTTGTCTCCAATTTCATTGTACTCACGAAAAAAAAAAAAAAAAAAAAAAAAGATAGAGTAGTATGATTTCACCATTGAAAGAGATACTGATGATATCTTGGGCTTCTGTTCGATCTGAGACACGGTCGAAAAAATTGTCACGGGTTAAAAACAGAACGAAAATCGTCGAAATTTTTTCCAGTCCTTCTCCCATCATATAGCTTGAAAGTTGGAAGTTTTCTTAGTTTTTTTCATCTCATATATTCTGAAAGTGAAAACTGTTCCAAGTCCACTTATGGCTCAAAAATGGAAATTCACCCCCCCCCCCCCCCATGAAACAATTTTCGGGTTGAAAATTAAGAGTTCTTGGGCGGAGTCACATGCGGTGTGCAGGGAACCTTTTTTAACGGGGACTTTGAAAGGTTCGGGCTCTTGAGCTGTATACTTCGACTTGAAGGAATTTCACCTCCCGAGCTATTTATGATAGGCATAATATATGCGATTAAAAGACAGTTGCCGGATGACTGGACGCTGGAAACCGGATATTTTTTCCAAAATAAGTAGGTTCCTTGTTTGGGAAATAGGAAAGTAAGAGAGGAAAACGCAAAAATATATTAATAACGTGCGTAAGTTGGAGAGATTCTTCATTATTACAAGACATTGTTGGAATTAGAATAGTCCTTAACGTATTTCTTCATGTGACTGTATTTTTCCTTTATTCCACGTCTTGATAGATTAAATTTTTCTTTCGACTTTACTTAATTACATGACATGATTCAAAATATCTTATTTCCTTCTGATTTACTAGACTCTCCACCTTCATAGGCTCTTATAACATGCATCATTTGACCCTGTCTACAGGAACCTGGTTCGGCGATTTAGGAGGTTTACCACTTTGCTGAACAGAAACCTTCCTTCATCAGGAGAAATGGTAAACCTGCAAAATCGCTTCACCGGGTTTCTGTAGACAGGGTCACATATACATATTTTCGTTATTACAAGAGAAATTTACCCGGAAGCAGATCTTGCGTGTCCTGACACTTGCTACAAATGGCTTAGCGAAATTACCTATCAAAAGCTAAGTAGATAAGTACAGACGCACTGTCTGCATTGGAGAGTTCAATTACTTACTTTGATCGACTCAACTTCTTGAGTCTTCACGTGATCGATTTGCCCTTCACCGACGCCATCACGAAATATAAGAATGTTTTCCGGGAGTTGATTATCATTGACTTTTTTATAACGTTGTATTGCCTCTGTATAATGAAAACGTCATTGCGTCACATTAATGGTGGAAACTTGATCCTCGATGAGTCTTCGAGAGTTCTTGATCATTACCAACCATCAACTTACTTTTCATGTTTAGAGCGAAATTAGTGGACAACTCTTCGCCCGCCGAATGCCGTGTAACGTTCGAGTACCAACGAACACAATTTCTATCCAATGTGGCCACCATCGCTCCAAAACTGCGTCTTTTATCACTCGGATCATGACATACATCATACCCGACTGCCATCAAGCCCTGAAGGCGGCCACGGAAATATTTTATTCGCACAAACTCAAAATTTCGATCGTATTAAATGTAATTAACAATATCAATATTTCGTACCTTCATTGGGATTTCCACGGCCCAAGGCGCTCCCCCGACTTTACAATTCATTTGTATCGCCACTTTTGTGGCAATACTCATTACATTTTTGCTGGTTATTGTCTTATACAAGACAACTTGCGAAGGCACTATAAATTGTAACATGTGCAATAGTATTCATTTATTGAGTGTACTGAAGCTGCCGTGTAGACCTAACTCAATATAAATTTTTCTTACCAGGATTTTCGATAATGCACTTTTTCTTAATAGCGCTATATCGGTCCGATCGATTGTTCGGAACGATGCACATGACCAGTTGAGGATTATTCTCATGAATAGCGCGGTCCAAATTACGCACGTATTCGGAAACACGATCGCTCGTTATTTCGTAACTTGAACATGACATAATAAAATAAGAAAATACGATTTCGTTTATTGCGAGAATTCGAGTTAGAAAATAGTTTCTGCTAACCATGTTGGCGAATTGATGCGGTATTTCATTCCCTCTGCTGCTTCCTTCAAGCTCTCGACAAAATTTTTCGTCTCTTTACCCGATCGAGAAAGGAATAATATTACCCAATTATCGATGTCAACGTTTTGCAACATTTTGTTCGATCGTAATTTTCGGTCCCAATTTGCATCACTTCCGGCTTCATAGAACCGACCACCGGCTACGTAAATTTTCTCTGTGGGGAGAATGCGTCCTTGAATCGGGACCAAATCTCGATCTAATTCAAGACCCCACGATCTCAATTTTTTGGAAACCTGCAAATGAATTAAATCATGTCATACTCGTATGATAAACATTCATAGTTCACCCCAAAAATTTATTGTTTTTTTTTCATACCTCGGGTGTCTTATTCAAACGATCATTAAACTGCCTCAAGCGGCTTATCCGAGTGGATGGGTCAACACATGTGTGCAGAGCAACAGCTTTCATGAGGTGAAAATTTTGCCTGAAACAGAAAAAATCCTTGTTAGTGTAGTCTAATTAGTCATTTGTTTTAACTACAGGAGCGGTCATTTACCATCAAGGAAATAGTATATTTCTATACAAGGCGGTAAAAGAAAGGTTTGACGCTGAGTGCAAAAGTTTGCTTCACGAGCGTAGCGAGTGGAGTAAATTGCACGAAACATTAAACCTTTTGATACCGCCTTGTATTAGGAAGATGGTTTTTCTAATAAATGATGTTAAAATCTTCAAAACACAAAATTAAAACGGATAAGCAATAACGCAAAAACAATTGAACGAAACTACGCTGAACAAACAAACGTTCTTTAACAAATCATTGTCAGCTGATACTCGAACGCTATTGGCTAATTCATTTTTTCTTCACACTTTCCTAGTCGATGGTAAAAATCAATTTTACCTGCATGTATTCGATGATCAAAACGGCGTTTTAACATCATGTATTAGGAAAAAACTCGCAGCCCACACACTTAGCTGCTCGGAATTGCCTTCATTGACTGCAGCAATTGAGGCAAACAGGAAACCTGTTTTATGGGAGTAATCATGTGAGTGTCATTTTTTGCTTTTTGTCGTCTCAAGTAGCGTGAACTTTGTTCCTCACCACCTTGAGATCTCCTCTCATTAGGTCAAGTTCTACGCGCGTTTTTATCTGATGACGTCACGATTTGATGACGTCATAATCTGATGACGTCACACGACGTTACGATCTGGTGACGTCACGATGGGGATCTGTGACGTCACTATCATCGTGCCATCACTATCTGATGACGTCACAGAGCTAGTAAAACCACTAATACAGTAGTATGAAGGAAGCTTAAGACATAGTACAGAGCTAGGACAAACTGCTACTATAAGTTATTATAAAGATCTTGTAAGCTTATGGTATGAAGGATGCCTAAACCTAGTATAAAGGAGGATTGGACCTAGTATACGCCTAGTATAATACGTAGTATAAACCTAGTATAATATACTGCATGAAGCAGAGAGGATAAGTCCCCCTCCTATCACTTCATCAAAATTTTTCTAAGTCCCTTTTTCTTGCCGGACGGCGGCCGGCGGCCGGCGCCCGTCATTTTCCTTCAGTTTACCCCCCGATAAAACAGGTTCCCTGTTAAAAATATTTACTTCCTTTCCTCCCTAAAACGTGCTCGGCAATTATGAAATAAAGTTAAGCAACCTATACACAACTGCATGTAGATAGTTGATTTCCGAAGTTGACGCCAAAGAATAATATTATAAAAGCCTATTATAGATACTGATCCCCAATCTGAGTTTTCTTTCATTGAGAAGCTTAAAATCAAGAACTCTGGAAAAATTCTTGACTCTAATTCTCGACCTTGGTTTAAAATACTTCAAGATTTGGTTCATTCTCTTGATAATACGTATTTTATTCCTTATTTTCATTTCTAAAATATAGAGAAATTATGATATCCTATGCTCAAAATTATCATCTGATCGTCTTGTTAATAAATAAGAGAATTCGCTTTTAAAAGCACAGACTATTGTGGTCACGTGGGGTATGAGAGCGCGATAACATGAACAAGGTAATGCATGAACGCCAAAGAATCGAGAAAGGATGAGAAGGATAAGTTGCATAGTTCGACCGCCGTCAAGGACATTCTTAAGGATGTGCTTCGCCCTTGGCAAACTCTGAAACGAAGTCGCTTATACATCCCCAAATACCCTGCAAGGTATGACAAGCCGAACACATCAAAAGAGCATAGGGTCGATCCTGGCGGAAGAATGTCATATTTAAGCCTATCAGCCAGGGAGACCGAACTTTTCACAGAATAGGGAGACTCAATTAGCCAAGGAGTAGATGGGAGAAGACACAAAGGAAACAACTAGACGCATTGGGGCATCCTTTGTATGAACACAGGGTTGGGCTCACGGAGCAACCTTTGCAGAGAAAGAGTTTTGATAGTAAACTCGCAATTATTAATAACACGTCCAACTTCTTTCAAGTCATTTGGAAGATTGAAAGCGGAATTTTCCTTGTCCCCACACTGGCCGAGAACGTCATAGATCTTGGACTTCTCCATTAAACGATGGCATTACCTTTGTCCGCGTTTTTAATGGTTAAGCCCTCCTCTCTGACCTTGTTTTAATCCTCTTGATCACCTCAAAAGCAAATCATTTATGTGAGGGAAGGATGATGCAAAGGTGCCGTGAGCCCCTAGGTTCAATGAAGAAACCCCACTCCAAACTTCAATTTCTCGTGGTTAAAAAGAAAAAAAAAAAGTTTCTCGTGAAATTTCCTTCCCGATAGTTTATTTGAACTTGATCAATAATCATCAACCTAAAGAGTCATCGAAAGTTGAGTTTTTCAGAAAAAATCAATTATTTCCATGAATCTAGCTCCAATCAAACCAAATCCCCATTTCTTATTTCAGATTTTTTAAAAATGATTTGTATAGTGAAAAAAAGGAAGGATTTATTGGCGTTGCCTAAAATATAAAGATCATGTTTCATGTCTTTTCGCCAGTCGTCTTAAGCTCTTCATCGTTCAAAAATTTCAAAAATTTTCAGCTTCTTGTTCTAGTATAGGTCTACTTCAGTATATTTCAGGCTGATAAGATTAATGGGCCTTTTCGCTCCGCTCGTTCGTCCCACTTCTTGGCCTAGTACAAGTCCACTTTAGTATATTTCAGGCTGATGAGATTACTGGGCCTCACTCGCTCCGCTCGTTCGTCCCGCTTCTTGGTTTTATTTTTGTTTTTATTTATATGTTTTTATTTATCATTATTATTTGTTTTTCAAAATAATTTTTCATTTTATTTTATTTTCAATTTTTTTCCCCCGAAAGACGGTGGTACTCGCAGATTTCTCAATTACCTCTCAGGTATTTAATTCAATTTTTTATTTTATTTCTATTTTATTTTTATTTTATTTTTATTTTATTTTTATTTTATTTTTATTTTATTTTATCTTTATTCTATTTTTATTTTATTTTTATTTTTATTTTATCTTTATTTTATTTTTATTTTATTTTCATTTTATTTTTATTCTATTTTTATTTTATTTTTATTTTTATTCTATTTTTATTTTATTTTTATTTTATTTTTACTTTATTTTTATTTTTACTTTATTTTTATTTTTACTTTATTTTTACTTTATTTTTATTTTTACTTTATTTTTATTTTATTTTATTTTTATTTTATTTTTATTTTATTTTTATTTTATTTTTATTTTATTTTTATTTTATTTTATTTTATTATTTTTTATTATTTTTCATTCAATTTTTGTATTTTTTTTTTCGAAAGAGGGTGGTACTCGCAGATTTCTTAATGACCTCCCAGGTATTTCACGAAAATTTTCTAAGTCCATTATTAGGAAGGGGGGGGGGGAGGTTGGTACTCGCGAATTTTCAATAGCGGGTGTCAGAAAAGACATGAAACATGTCAAAAAAAAAATGGGAGAACAAAATTTGTATGCCCTTCCTAAACGAATATGAAGAATTGTCTTCATGAAAATGGCCTCACAGCACCCCTGGGGAACTTTTACAGATAAGGGTAGCACAATTTTTTTGGTATAAACCCACGCTCAATCTCTATCTCAAAGTCCGCAATAACATTTGCCAAAAGATCCGTATTATCACGAGGGGCCCGCAATGGAGTTTATACAGGCGAGACTGGCCGTCAGCTAAAAATTAGAATAGATGAGCATAAGAAAGCGTGAGAAAAGAAGAAATTGGATGATTCGGAATTTGCGGACCATCTCATTACCGGTGGTCATAGTTATAAAGAGGGGTCCGAGACGCTCCTCCACAGACAGAACTCGTACTTCAAAAATACCGCACTCGAACATGTCGAAATTATTCGACCTGATGAGGGATTGATTGAACTACAAAGAAGTTTACGAGTATAATTCACATTGTGATGATTCTCTAGTCCAGTCATGATTTCCTCGAATGTTTTTGTTTCCAGCCGTACTTGGTCAGTTGCTTTCACGTATCCGTTGACTATGGTTTTTTTGTCGAAAGCGCTCCGGTGATTTTTTATTCCTGTGGCTTCATTCAAATTACTCCTTCGTTTTACTCGTTTGAGTATGTCCTCGTTCGATGTACGTGCAACTAACAACACACCCTTATTTTTTACTGACATAATTACCTCATAGCGTCGGTCAAGCCAGTCATTACGCAAAATTCGGGAACGAGGTATATTAATTCCGGTTGTCCGGCACGTCGCTGCCTCGCATTGCTGCGCGAGATCAACATCGGTTGTCTTGTGTCTCCCACAGTAAGATTGTAACGCTACGTGCATTAGAAATTACAATGGTTAAAGAATCAGGACTAATCGCAGATCACGTTTTCATCAGTACATATTGTAGAAACAGGACTTACTTCGCGAAAATAGTCAACGTATCTCTTATTTGAAGTTTCACCGCGCCTAGTTATTTGGAATGTACATAATGGGTTTTGATTGTAGTCCACTTCGTCTACTCGGTAAGTTTTCTCATTATAACGAGTAATGATGATAGCGCCGATCATAGCATTGTTATACAATTGCTGAAATAGTTTTCAATTATCATATGATACTCAATAAATCAGAGGTAAGTATAAATACTTTGTAAGAAATTTTTTTCATTTATGGAGGGACAAAAGTTACAAAGTATTAATGTTCATCTCGCGGTATAACAAGAAGGAAGGAAAAATTTTTTCAAAATTTTGAATGTTAAAATACTGACTTGAATATTTGCCTGCCCAGGGTTCTCTCTCTGCTCTTGCAAACATGATTCAAGGACATTATACGCCGTGTCTTTTCTTAAGAGTTTGTAAGAAATTTCGGCCTGTAACATGATATTATCTTCACATTGGACTACGGAGGTTGTATAACCTGGCCATAATTCCAATTTATATTCCGGAATTTTAATCTGAAACCATGAAAAATACAATTCATCTGGTGATTCATCTAGACTCAATAAATGAATTACTCGTTGGTAATTTATAAATTATTCATAAAGAAATAAAAGCCAATCCGCAGTTTTCTTTCATCCCGTGATAGCTATGATGAAAGGAAATTTAAAACCTATTTTAACAAATGAGTCACGTGTCATCTTTTGAAGCACGCTTTACACGAATATCATTCGAGAGGTATAGATGATGTGAAAGAGTTGATTTTTATACAGGATCTTACATCCTTGCTTCGAAAAGGCATTTGTTTGACTAATTCAAGTTTGCTGGAATAGTTTTTCTGGTAAGCTAGTACAATTTACTATTTTCATGCGTACCTTAACGGCAGGGTCGTAGTAGTTTCGCCTCATCAACGTTAACTTGAGATGATGTTGACACTCTCTCATTATGATATTGAAAATCTGAAGATATTGATAATCAGATTTCTCCACGGTCCCCACAAATTTAATCGTAATTTTGTAATCTTTTTCTGTTCTAGGATCCCTGGAAACCAATTCGAGAGGTCCCTGGAACAAATGAAATAAAATGAGCGAATTAAGCGATAAAAAAAAAACGACGCGAAACATTGATGGATCTTTACATACATTCAGGCAGGCGTTTTCGAATGTGAACAACGTAGATCCATCGAACAAGTAACCTTGGAAATGCTCTTCATGTTGCCGCAGAAGTCTCTTCTTCATGAATGTGCGATCCTCATCAATGAATTCGACGTGATGTTTACATAAGCTCCATTTAGCGTTCTTAGTTTGTAACTTGAAGTAATTTGCGGAAAAATTTTCCATTTGCCCCGTTAGTCCTATAAAACGAAACGTAAAGTACGGGGATCATCAAGTCTCGTTTCTTCAAACCATAAACTACAAAGAGAATACCGTCTGAGAAAATTTAATTTACCTTGTTTTGGTCCCATTTCAGCTGGTTTTGTAACTAGGATCTGTTGGCTTCCAGCAGGTCGTGGAGCACCTCGGCCGACAGATTGTTCACCGTTACCACTATCATCTCCGCCTACGTAAACAGAAATTGATAAAAGTCCATTTAAGTAAGCCACAAGGCATAGGTATGATATCGACTGCGGCAAATGATGCGCTGTTTGACCATTCGAGTCATAGTGTTCCAAACTCCGACAAAAAAAGAATACATACAAGATGTGAAGCATTTCAATTATCGATTATCGCAAAACATATAATTCGATTTTCGCATCACAGAAGTAAAGCCGAAGTATGAGAGCGTCGGTCGCTCTCAAGCTAGAGAAATATAATAGTCACATTGACTGAAAAAATATAGTCGATTTCAACAAGCTCATTATTATATCGAAAAGAAATGCATTTGTTCAATCAAGCTCACTATTGTTGGTTACTTTGATCACGTTGTAGATCAGTTTTGACTGACTTCTTGGGCAGTTTGTCTAGATTTTACAAGAAAGTGAATTGGTTGATTTTGACTATTTTTTTTTTTCTATTGTCAAGACGGGAGAATTAACGGAAAATATCAATCATTCAAGAGGGAGCACTGTTTTATGACCGGGAGGGGGGAAGGGGAGGGGGGAAATCGAGGAAAAATGACGAGTGCCGTTTGCGGCCGATCTGGGACTCAGAAAATGGCATTGTTTGGTAGAAAGAGAGACTCACGAACTAGGATGCCAGATCTACGGATTTTTAGTTTTCGAAAAAGATACGGGGTTTTCTTTTTCTATAGATTTTACCAGGCCCTGGATTTTACGTACAATATGTATTTCTAACGATCAAGGGAAAGGTACCTTAAACACAGGGACGAGAGATACTTTTCTCCTGGTCGTTATTGGCTGGTACTGCGGTTTCCCGTGATATTGAGTCGATCAAGGGAAAAGTACCTCAGTTGCATCTTAAGAAAGATACCTTTTTCCTAATTGTTCTTAATGGATCAATCAAAGTCGGTAGGAATCTGTTTTTTAGTCTCACAAAAAATGGAGGATACGGATATTTTGAAATTATCATCAGGCAACACTGCTCACGAACTATAGGTGATAGGAAGACCTCCAAGGTATAGGTGATAAGAAAGGTACTTGGAAAAATTTCGACCTCAGAGCTATAAGAGGAGGTGGATTATTGATCAATGAAAAACTCAAGCGAAAAATTTAGATCACATCGTCGGGGATCCGAACCGCCTAGTCTTTTATCTTTCGGATAGCTCACTCGCGGTTCTGTATACTAAATTAACAGGTCACATAGCACCATACTTTGGGCTCGTTCACCCCCCTATTGGTCTAGTATGGGTATCCATTAGAATTCAAGCCGATAGCTTTTAGGGGCTCACTTTAGTATGCGTCAATATTTTAGGCTACTAGTTTCCAAGAGCTCACTCTCTCCGCTCGTCCTCGCCCTCCCTGGTTTAGTGTACTGTATATTAAGTCTATATGATGAGAGATGAACCCACTATAGCAGCCTGAGGTGGGCCCAATCCTTGTTCTGTTACCAAGCTTTCATTCTACTGAACCTGATATATACTGTATAGTAGGTTCATAGTAGCTAAGCTGTAGGGTAGTATAAGAGAGGTAAAAGAGGATATAGGATTCCTAGACCTAGGATGATGCTAGTTAGTTTTTTGCATAGATCAAAGGGAGTCTAACTAGTATAATCCCAGTATAAAGCTAGTATAAAAGTAGTATAGCACAAATTGAGGTCCTCACCTAGTTCATCTCCAGTATATTGTGTACATCTTTATGATAGTATAATACCATTTCCTACACTAGAGATTATAGACGCCCGGACGCAAATTTCGGAATTAGCTGAGGTGCGACGTTGAAAACGTTACAAGTCCCAAGGTCATGCGTTCGGTCGCCCAGACGCATTTTCGAGATTTAGGGGGTAGAGAAAAGACATGAAACATGTCAATTTCGACCTCCAAGCCATAAGTGATTGGAGTGAGGGTCTTGGAAAAATTTGTTCAAGTCTCCCTTCTACCATATTATGTAGCTTGGTGGTCGGTCTATACAAGCTGATTCGAGTTGCTCTTTCAAGTATGCTTCATACACCAATTGGCTTAGACCCTTCAATGAGCCAGACATGCAACGCTCCAAACACCATAGGACTGAGAAGACCTTTCTGAAATACCCCATAAAACAGGTTCCCTGTTTCCCCTCATCAAAGTCCGTTGAATAACTGGTGAATTTTTAATAGGGAGGGACGAGTCGAAAAAAACATCCACCGTCCAGTTGACCGCCAACCCTCGGAGGTCGATATAGCTCCTTCAGTAAACTAGGTATGCAATGCTTCCTGCACCAATTGGCTTGACCCCTTCAATGAGCCAGATAGGCAACGCTTAAAACATTATCTTTAGAACCCCGTTCCATGTCTTTCTCTTTCTCAGCATCCAAGTGTTTCGCTGTTGAATGTCAGTATGACCGTGTAAATGAGAATACTTCAAGCTAATAGCTTTTGGGAAGCTCATTTGCTCCACACACTCGCCCCCCTCCTTAGTTTAGTATGAGTCTACTTTTACTTTGGATGAGCTCACTCGCCCTTGCTCTACTAAGAGTCCAGTTGAGAATATTCTAAGTTGATAGGAGTCGGATGGCTCACCACTTGGGTTATTACAAGTCTACATTGGTTCAACTCCTCAGTGTAAATTAATCCAGTGTGGATTAGGTTAATAAAGGGGCGAGGGAGTCAGCGTAACTTTAGATCTAGTACATTGAAGGCTGACCGTAGCATACTGTATATTAGGAACCTCGTACATGAGTCTTCCTACTTCTACTATACTGTATATTAGCCCCAGTATATAATGAAGGCTAAACTAACTTTCTGCTTACTGTATAAGTCGAAGAGAGATCTAGCCAGTTCAGGTCTAGTATAATGATAGTATACAAGGAGCGGTCGCCCCCGTTCCAGAGCCACTTCAGGTCCACTATAATGGACGCTGATCCTAGTATACTGTATATTGAGCCTTCTTTGTATAAGCCTATTATATTAGTATAAAATGAGAGGCTAGATAGACATACGGACGCATTTAAGAAAGATTTTTCCGTGCAGAGAGAAGTTTACTGATTTGATTGATGGAGGCTCTGCTTGCACATAAAAAATATGAAAGAACTTTATAAAGTTTTATTTACGTTTCGACGCTCTTCAGAATAGTACAAATCTATCCTTTGTTCTCTTCTGAAGAAGACGTCGTAGAAGCCTCGAAACGTAAATAAAACTTTTCAAATTAAGATATTAGTTTTTTCGTGCACAGAAAACGATCGATTACGGTTTGATTGGTAGAGGCTCTGCTCGCCGAGCAGAGCCTCTACCAATCAAACCGTAAAACTTTTCAAAGTTCTTCCATATTTTTAATGTGTGAGCAGAGCCCTCCATCAATCAAATCATCGGTATTCAGGTGCCGGGTCATATGACGATCTAATCTTAGGGCCTGATAGCGTAGTGGTTATCGCACTCGTCATGAAAACGAGAGGTCGCGGGTTCGATTCCCGCTCGGGCTAGGAGATTTTTTCGTCATAATTCCTCTTCCATCCTTATCTATATGCTTTCTTGTGAACATCCGCACTTACATCTTCCTTTAAAACCTGTAAATCTATTCTTCCTTCTCGAGACGTCAATAAAAAAAAACTTGATTCGAGGCTCAATGCCTGTCAATAAGTTCTCGAAAACAAACAAGGGTGACGTAATTTTTCAAGAATGCGAGATATACAAAATGATATACGAAACGGTAATATTCAAGACAGTCGACCGTGCTCTCTGCACGAGCACAAATTCGACCTGCCGATAAAATGTTGGTAAACAAGTGTACAACTGTCTATTATTACGTAATCCGAGCGAATCACATATTTGTACTTTGTATCCTACCACATATTATGATAGAGTCTCGCGAGTGAGCTATTATGTGAAACTTGCACATACGTTTATATATATCAACAGAGGAATTCTGAAGAAAACAAACAGCCTCTCCAACACAGTTGAAGAGAAGTGTATAAGAAACTTCTTCCGTGTAACAACTTTGGATATTGCCCGCGTTTGCGTTCAAAGGTCGAAAATATTCAAGGTCTCTTCTCTACTACATGAATAATAAGTTCTCTATTTTCCCAAAGTCACTCAGAAACAAAAAATAGGTAGGCTTGAAAATAGGTGCGAATAAAAATGACTTTAATCGTGAAAATTATTGAAGACAGACTTTAGGGTGAAAATTTTAAAATAAATGTGATTTGGTCATTTTTATATCTCTAATTCAATCGTCAATTTTACTCTGACCTCCCTCCAACGATCGTATTTCTTCGCACTTCAATCACTAATCGCGCAAGTCCACGAAACCCTCAAGAGCCAGTCCCTGATACTCATTTATATAAATATCTTCTCTTCGCCCATCCACCAACCAAATGTCTTTCTCGACCTCATAAAAGTACCCAAACCTAGTAACATCACGTACATTTGACTTGGTTTTACTACTATTGCCTCTCAGGCTGAAAAAATTTCCTAATAAAACTGATTATGCACATTTTACAGACGAGGGCATAACCTCCAATCTCATGACAGCCGAACTGGACGCCATTTTCTTCTGCCTTTTTCACCCCCTCAAACAAAGCATCTACCTCACATTGCTCATTCCGCGCTCTTCATGAGAATCTCCGGCCACATTAAGTTGTACCTGAACATGATTACGATAGATATCGCTTATTCTGTCTTCAATCATCTGAAACATTCTGGAAAACTCAAAAATATAACCACAAACTTCTCCGCATCGAACTGATGGCTAAGTCATCTTCTTTTAGAGACACCCTACGCAAAAATGTTATATTTACTAGGTCAATAACTGATAAACTCGAATTATTTATTCTTAGCCTTCCAGCTTCGAAACCCTAAGACTGCTTAAAAAGATGCGTCAATTGTCGAGCACTTTTTATACCCGCAAATCAAATCTAAATTGCGCGCTCAAAAAGTTCCTCACACCCAAAAAGCATATGCATTTCACAAATGTCTGTTTCTCAATACGTCAGTCCCACTTTACCCAGTAGAACTATACGTAAATCAATACTAGAGATAGAATAAAAGAATACAGTAGGCCTATTTGGCTTTCAGGAAGAGTATTTCAGAACAAAGGTACAGGCATACAAGCTGTGGTAGCAATGACTAGTAACGTATAGCATAAATATTTGAAACAAGAATACTCACTTATACTCAAGGTGGACATTTGAGAAGCCGAATCTCCCGAACCCTGTTCAGGTAATTCTAAGTATGTCGCTCGACCTCTAGGTCTAACCTGTTCAGCAGCTTGGACGTTTGCAGCAAGTGCAGCAGCTTGGACATTTGCAGCTGGAGCAGCTAAAGCAGCTAAAGCAGGCTGCTGATCAGGCTGAGGAGGAACGCGTGCTCGACCGCGAGCTGGTGCAGCAGCTTGAACGTTTGCAGCTGGAGCAGCTAAAGCAGGCTGCTGATCAGGCTGAGGAGGAACGCGTGCTCGACCGCGAGCTCGTCCACGACCGCGAGCTGGTGCAGGAGCTTGAACGTTTGCAGCTGGTGCAGGAGCTTGGACGTTTGCAGCTGGAGCAGCTAAAGCAGGCTGCTGATCAGGCTGAGGAGCAACGACTACTCGACCGCGAGCTCGTCCACGACCACGAGGTGCGTCAGCCATCTGTGAAACAATAAAATAAGTATTGAGAAAAAATTAATAGAGTAGATCGGGTCCAGAAAAACTGAGACAGTCAGACATCAAAACGAGTAGGCAATTTTATGGCAACTTCAAAGTTTTCTCCCCATAATTACACCACTCACGATCCATAAACTAATAGCCCCCGTAACCAATGATTCACGCTTTTATTATGACCTGATAATTTCGTCAGTACGTGAGTACGTTCGAATACAAGTAAAACAATGGAACGATAACCAACGCTGGCGCTGGCGCTGGCGCTGTACAATACTGAACTGAACTGCTGATTATAGCGGAATACGCTTTTATACGAAAAGACTCGTAATTAAAAGACCAATAACGAGGCTGATAGAGGCTACTGTTAGAGAAACGATTCGGATTGGCCGATAGACGGTTGTTAATTTTTGCTGATCATAATAGTTTTACGAGGTATAGGAGAATTCGTCGAATTTAGCACGATACGGCACTACTTCACTCGATATAAGTAGAACTGATTGCGAGCGAAATAAACTGTCTTGGTCTCCAGCAGTTTTCTAGTCCGGTCTCCGACTAGCGCGTTCAAATATCTTTTTCATAGCGTAAAGCCGTATTCGTCAGTTCTCGTCCTGGTCTCTCAGACGATGTTCGAGCGAATATCGATAGCGTAAAGCTTTATTTGTTAGTCCTCGTCTTGGTCTCTCAGACGTGCCGTCGTCTTGGTCTCTCAGACGACGTTCGAGCAAATACCGTTCCGAGTGCTTGGAATTGCCAGAACCCTTGATTGTAGTCGTCAGAATAGCCGAGCGTATCATCGGTTATATTTTCCCGATCCAATAGTTCGTCGAAAGTGAACCGTCGAATAAGGAGGTGAAAGGTGGTTGGTGGTGGGACTTTCAGGGGTTATTTAAACCCCGCTCCTCGGCGCTGTCAATCGCGCCTCAACTAAAGTATCATCGAAGAATATCCGAAGAACAGCCGTTGGAAATATACGGTCGTAACATTTCAGAAGTGGGATTAGTAAGACCATGTTGACCCGGCAGAAGCTGAGAGCCACCGGAACTCGACTCATTAGAGAGATGTCGCCGAGTTTGACCGATGAAGAATTTGAAATTCAAGAAGTACAGGATGATGTACGTGACCACGCTGATGTATATGACCATGCCGATGTCTATGACCAAACTGATGAACATGATCGAGTAGCTGACTCTGTAGAGGAAATGGCGGATAGCCTGGCGCCCTTTGCTCGTGAGATAGGGAGAGACCCAAAGGTGGCTAGACGTGGGCCGGCGAAAACGAAGAAATCTGGAAATTGTCCGGTGCCACGGCACCCAGGGAATCGAACGAATTCTCAGAGCAGAGGTGTAGAACACTCACAATTGATTAGGGATTCTCGCGGAGGCGGGAATTGCCTAGCGACTTCTCAGATGACAGGGAAATCGCGGTTGATTTTGGGTGGAGCAAAGACCGGAGGAAAGCCTCAAGGTCGTAGCTCAAAACAAAGAGAAGAGATAAATCTGAATAGGATTGATGTTGTAGTCGAAGATGAATTGCGGCCGACAGGACCGGAAGGTCGAGGCCGAGATGAAATACCCGGGGTTGGATGCGAAGGGTATGAGACCCAAGGCCACACGGGAGGAGTACCGGGAAGGACCAACTGGACTTCCCAGTACGCGAATAAGACCAGGCAAACCGAAGGTTTCCAAGAGGAGGCTACTCGACAAGGAAAGCGGACTCGTGAGAGTCCTGTTGAAGGATTGGCTAAAAGAGCTCGAATGAACTCTACAGAAGACTTACACGCAAGAATGAAACTCCAAGAACAGTTGATAGATTTGCTTCTAAATGAAAAGAGACCGTCGGTGCCAGTACACCAGACAATGAAATTGGAAAGTATTCCGGAGTATGATCCTCGTCAGAGAAAGTGGACCACAAACCAGTGGATTCATACACTGGAGCAATTTCGTGACATGTTTCAGTGGACTGAAACCACAACCATTTATCACATGCAGGCGCGTCTTCGAGCTATAGGACGTGAATGGTATGACAATCTAATTGATTATCAATATACCTGGGAAGAGTGGAAACAATTGTTGTTGGCAACTTTCCCTGAGCCGAGAGATCATACCGTAGATATGAATAAAATGAAGCTTCGCACTAAAAAGCAAGATGAAAGTTACAAAAAATATTATTTTGCAAAAGTAGCACTATTGCGACCCTGCCAACTGACTCCTTGGCAACAAGTAGATCACATATTAGATGGTATCTCAGATAAGATTGTAAAGGCCAGCGGTAGAGCAGGACGTTTTGAAACTCCAGAAGAGCTATACCAGCATTGTATCCTGCCGTTTTCGCAAGAGGGCATATTAGAAGAGAGTCCTATAGTAACGGAACGTTCTACGCCCAAGAAGAAATGTTATATCTGTGACAAAATTGGGCATTTGGCCCAGCAATGCGACCAAGAATCTGAAACAAATCCCAATGTAGTGGCTCACAATAAATTTGGCAGTGATGGTAAAAATTTCAGGAATAGATTTGATAAGGAATCAAATGGACATGGTAGTAACCAGAATTTTGTTTCGAAGAATGAACCAAAAGAGGATAGTAATTGTTCAGACGAGCAGAAACCCAAGAAAACGTTCAAGCCCGATGGAAATATCACTTGTTTTAACTGTAAAAGTGAAGGGCACCGAGCTATGAATTGCCCAAAGGATAAAGTACAATGTTCCAAGTGCCTTTGGTACGGGCACCTGGCTGAGAAATGCCCGAAAATACCCGCTTAAGAAAGTTTAACTTGAGTGAAGAACTCATAGCCCCCTCAAATAATGTGACTCTGTAAAATAAAGTTGATCAAAACTGGAAATTGTGGCTTATCTAGACAATATAATGATCGTTGTCGATTTTAGTTTACTGGCTGCTACCCTCACGGCCTCACCGAATCAACTAAGAAGAAAATTGAATTTAATTGGCAGCAAGCTCACTAAACAGATTTCGAGACATTGAAGAGAAAACTAATACTAGGCCAGTGTTAGCCATTTGTGATCCGACATTCAAAATCAAATCGCACACGACTGCGAGCAGTATGGAATTCAAACATATTGATGCAATGATAATGAGATAGAACTTTGATACTCTGTACCTTCATTTCAGTTAACAAATGACAGATGACAAAAAAAAAAAATAAGAGTTATCAAACTTTGGCTATTGTGCTTTCGCTTCAGTGAATGCGATTACACCTATATGGTAAGAAGTTCAAATAGTTACAGACTGTAGTGCATTGAAATGCAGACCAACTTTTAGGATATTGATCCTAGGATAGCCAGATGGCAGTTATTAATTCTGGATTTTGATTTCAAAGTTGAATACCGAGCAGAGACCACAATGCAACAAGTAGACGCCCTTAGCAGAAGCCCTGTTGATAAAGTAAATCAAAAGACGCAGAAACCGTTACAGATGAATTTATCAATGTCGGAAGAGTAATTGAATAAACATGTAAAATAGAAGAACTCAAAGTTGACAAGATTGATCGGGAATTGGAAGATTTTGCGGCAAAACTGAAGGCCGAAGACGATGATGAAGAAACGTTGGCGTTGAATTTGTCAGTGCAGGAACAAGCCGAATTATTGAAGGAAGACCATGTCAGTAACCACGCAGAACGTTGCAAGGGTTGTCGGATAACGGGCGGCGGACACGCGCTTTCGTGTCCTCTCCACCCGCGTCGCCGATAAGTTAATAAGAAAGAAGATAAATTTTTGAAACGGTCCTTTTCAGGACCCCCGAATGTTGTTCTTAACGAAAAGAGTTGCTGTCTCTTTGCCAATGAGTTTGGGGACCAAACTCCGTCAGGAAAGGCCGAATATTATGACCTGATAATTTCGTCAATTCGTGAGTATGTTCGAATACAAGTAAAACAATGGAACGATAACCAACGCTGGCGCTGGCGCTGGCGCTGTACAATACTGAACTGAACTGCTGATTATAGCGGAATACGCTTTTATACGAAAAGACTCGTAATTAAAAGACCAATAACGAGGCTGATAGAGGCTACTGTTAGAGAAACGATTCGGATTGGCCGATAGACGGTTGTTAATTTTTGCTGATCATAATAGTTTTACGAGGTATAGGAGAATTCGTCGAATTTAGCACGATACGGCACTACTTCACTCGATATAAGTAGAACTGATTGCGAGCGAAATAAACTGTCTTGGTCTCCAGCAGTTTTCTAGTCCGGTCTCCGACTAGCGCGTTCAAATATCTTTTTCATAGCGTAAAGCCGTATTCGTCAGTTCTCGTCCTGGTCTCTCAGACGAAGTTCGAGCGAATATCGATAGCGTAAAGCTTTATTTGTTAGTCCTCGTCTTGGTCTCTCAGACGACGTTCGAGCAAATACCGTTCCGAGTGCTTGGAATTGCCAGAACCCTTGATTGTAGTCGTCAGAATAGCCGAGCGTATCATCGGTTATATTTTCCCGATCCAATAGTTCGTCGAAAGTGAACCGTCGAATAAGGAGGTGAAAGGTGGTTGGTGGTGGGACTTTCAGGGGTTATTTAAACCCCGCTCCTCGGCGCTGTCAATCGCGCCTCAACTAAAGTATCATCGAAGAATATCCGAAGAACAGCCGTTGGAAATATACGGTCGTAACACTTTGAATTTTTTTTTGCGATTCGGGTTCACATCTATTATCTATTCAATTGTTTCACGTGTCACGTTTCGAGTTTTCCTCTTTTGCGGACGAAAGAATATCGCAAAAAGCTGCAGGCTTATACCTTATGCGTTTTGTACGGAAGTTATATTAAAAATCTTGCACCGCGATACTACCACGTAAGCGTTTTAGGACTCCTGATAATAATAATCCGTTGCGGCACTTTTTTATCAAAGTATTTTGACAGAAAAATCGAAACGAAGACTTCGCGATACAAATAGGCCTACGGAAACCTCAATGAAATCGGACAGGAAATTCTCAACGCGATACGAGTACGAAAAACACGAGAGAGAGAGAAAAAATTATCGTATCGAGGTTACATCAATTAGGCCCACCAGTCAATCATCTGCACGCACACGATAACATTCAGATATTGTCGGTTTGTAATTTAAGAAAAAATGACCCGAATGACAACCGAATATCGTCCCCGCGCACCGTTCTACAAAGAATGTATAACCTAAAGAACTTACAGCAAACACTGTTGAGTAGGTATTGATAAAATTTAGTAGGCCTAATATTTACTATTTTCTAATGTAAAATTGACAATTTTCCATGAAACGACGCGTACGAACACTATTTATGGTCATTTAAACTGTCGAGATTTCTTTCTGTGCACTGAAAAGGAGTAAGCGCCATCGAATATTATGATGAAACTTTTCAAGTAATGACTCACCTTTTTGGATACCTTCTTGACGTTCGAAAAAAGTGCACTTAGTTTAAACTCAGATTACCAAAATTCTGTGTTACCAACTCCAGTAATCGTAGTTTTACAACGCAGATCGGAGCTCAAAACAATCACTCGACTTTGGCCGATTAGTTTTAATCGTAGTTTATTTATCTAAACTCCAATTAAATCTCGATCGCAGTTTAACCGTAGTTGGTAGAATTGGCCCTATAGCGAATATGCGTAGTTACTTACTTCAGACATATGTGAACGAAAAAACAGGAATCGCGTTCGAGCACTTAATGAGTATAATAAACAAAATGGCGTGAGTACGATACACGCTCAACTTAACGCACACGGTTTGAAGTATACTCTTCAATATCGAAGCTTAAAAATGAGATTGAAAAAACAGAGAGTTTCGACGCGCCAACTGCGATTGTACGACAAATATCTTACTTCTATAACTACGCTTCGAAAAACTTGTAGTGAACATATCGTTTTAATTTCATCTAAGATTTTAGGGTTCAACATATGGACCACCCATAGTGATCAAATTATCTGCGACGAGTTTAAATTCCATTTATTTTATATTGATACTTTTTTAGAATCCTCCTCAATTACAACTCATTCGAGATATACAAAGAACAGGATAAAAATGTACATTTGTCAATGATAAAGACGTTGCCTCCAGCGGAAGGTATCAAAGTTCGAAGATATCAATGCGTACTTCGCCTAGGACGCGTACGCATTGACTGGACAAAGTCTATAATTTTACCAAAAATTTTCGAAGCAGAGAAAAAGAAAGACTTCTTATTTTTGCACTCCATTCTCTCGTTTACACCGCTCTCATAATGCTAAAGCCACGATATTTTTAAATAATCAAGTTTTCGTATAATCATGAACCTGAATTTAACGAAGAAAAATTTGACGAGAAACTCTTTTTCGCTAGGTAATTGAATAGGTGTGTCTTCGTATAAACTTTGTAGTACACATTCGCGACGATGTCGTACCGAACACCATAGTATGATTGTGATGATGCAGTTTGTATGGCCAAATGGCGTCAAGTTAGCACATCAATGGGTCACGGCGTCTTCGAATCAAGTAAAGGCCTCTCAGCCAGAGAATTTAACTACAAGCTATTCTCTTTCGTTTAACTTGAACCTCGGGTAGCTCGCCAAGGGACAAACCCAAGAACGGCTACCTCGAATTATAAATAAAGACTGTCCTGTAGTATCATTACTTTTCACTTCGGAGCCGGAACGGATCGCACAAGAGAAAATTTTTCACTCTCTCATCATTCTACAAACACACCTCCCAACGATTGTGGTCTCGAAGCGACCGCGATGATCAGCGAGGAGTCTTTCGACCTTCATTCTCCCCCCCTCCCCGAATTCGAAAAACCAGGTCCCATCATTCTCCAAATATGGCGGGAAAATTTTTTTATTTTTCACTTCCACGTCGCGTCAGCTCTATCCCAATTTTAATTAACGAAAGAAGTAGAATTACCCTTTTGAAAAAAAAAAGTCCATCAAAGCTTTCATTGCTGAAAAGTGTTGGCCTTGGTGTCCTAGTTATGTGGTTAAAATCCATCACCCCCATCCTTTGCGGAACCCCTTGAAAAGGGGCCTCATTTGGTTTTTCCAATTTGTCACCAAAAGTATGAGATTTAGAGCTGAAATACCTCAGTACAAAAAGATTTCCCATAGAATTTACCATCAATTAGAGTCATTACTTCTTTGGTTACGATAATTTGAAGCTGTATAACAATGTCTACAAATTTACTGTTTTCAGAAATTTTCGATTTTTCGAGTGTTTTCTTGACGTTTTTCTGATTTTTTTCAAAAAGTTTGAGATTAAGAGGAAAAATATTTCAGTTCAAAAAGATTCTCCATAAAATTTACCATCGAGTGAAGCCGTTACTCACGCGGTTACAATAATTTGAAGCTACATAACAATATCTGAAAATTTACTGTTTTTGAAAATCGTTGGGTTTTTTCAAGTTTTTTCTTTATGTTTTTCTGATTTTTCTGAAAAAGTTGGAAATTTAGAGGAAAATTACGTCATTGCAAAAATGTTCTCAGTATCACTCTCTACTGACTGACCTCTTCATTTACTCAGTTATTATACTTTGAAGCTATACACCAATTTCTTGAAGTTTAAAAGATTCCACGCACACGAATACAATAGCAAATAGTCATCTCCGTCAAAAAATGAAATCATATTGTAAGAAAAAAAGTTCAGAAGTACGTTATGTAGCTTCAAATTATCGTAACCGAGTGAGTGATGGCATTATTTGATAGTAAATTTTATGGAGATTTCCTTTAAATCTCAAAATTTTTGAAAAAAATCAGAAAAACGTTAAGAAAAGACTCGAGAAATTAAAAATGAAACAATTTTTGATTATTGAGAATTTTGGTAAATTGTTCCATCTTTGGCACATAGAGCCATAATTCGGCTCAGAGAAGTCGTAGAAAGCTATTTGTAGATGAAAACGAGGTACAAATGTTGTACATTTGAAGTATAAATCTAACGTTTTGCGTTTTCGTACTAGAACGGATTTAGTGCAAACTCCCATTCAACTAATTACATCATTTTGCCTCACCCTATGAATGATAGGAGTGGGACTTCTAAAATTTTCGATTTCTGAGGTTTGCCGGCTAGCCGAACGCCGCCAGCGAACGTTTTTTCCGGAAAGACCGACTGATAAAACAGGTTCCCTCTAATCCCCTATACTAGAGGGATTTTTGACTCTTGTCACGGTTTATAATGCCATCAGTGACCTTTACCTACTTTAGGGACTCCGGAAAAATTGAATTTGTCACAGTTGATGACGTCATCTGTGAATTTGAAATTCTTTAGAGACTTGAAAAATTTTAACTTTGTCTGAGTTGATCAGTGACCTTGGGCTTCTTTGTAGACTTCGAGAATTTCTACTTCGTTACAGTTTATGATGTCATCAATAATCTCGACCTACTTTAGGAACTTGGAAAGATTATGACATCATTAGAGTTGGTAACGTCATCAGAAAAAATATATAAAGAAAATAGGCTAATGACTTCAGGGGGTATTGGATTTCTTGGCGCAGTCAAAAAGATAAAGATCATGTTTCATCAGGCTAAGGCTTTAGAGCGGCACACTCGCTTGGTCTATAGTATAAGTCTACTTTGGAATATTTCAGGCTAATGAGCCTTCTTGGTCTAGTGTAAGTCTACTTTGGTATATTTCGGGCTGATGACGTCACAAGCTAATAGCTTCATAATGGCTCTCGGAGTTTTCTTAGCCTAGTATAAATCTAGCCTACGCCTTTTCATTATATTAGGATAAGCTAGAAACTACAGAGAGGCGGGGGGCTCGGACTCGAAATCGGACTCGCAGATTTGAGAATCACTGCCACAGTGAAAAATTTTTTTTTCTATACATGATGTTAAAACAGCGTTTTGACTGCATCTATAGGTGCGGTCAAAGTACTAGTTTTACCCACACCGAGATTAGCGTGAAAGAAAAAATAGAAGTGTGAAAGAAAAACGAATTAGCCAATCACGTTCGAGGATTAGCGTGAAAGAAAAATTAGAAGTGTGAAAGAAAAATGAATCAGCCAATAACTTTTGCATGTTTGTTACTTTTAACATCATTTATAGAAAAAAATATCTTACAATACATGTGGGGATCGTGAACGTTCACCAACTCGGCAAATTGCTCTACTCGCCTCCGGCTCGGATCGCAATTTTTGCCTCGTTGGGTAAACGCTCACTTTACACACACGTATAGTAATCTACTATATAAAGATGAGCCCAGAGCAAAGATATGAAACATGTCAAAATTTCTGAAAACAGTAAATTTGCAGATATTGTTATACAGCGTCAAATTATCGTAACCGAAGAAGTAATGACTTTAATTGATGGTAAATTTTATGGGGAATCTTTTTGTACGAAGGTATTTCTGCTCTAAATCTCATACTTTTCGAGACAAATTGGAAAAACCAAAAAACGTACCAAATAAGCCCCTTTTTCAAGGGGTTCCGCAAAGGGTGGGAGTGATGGGTTTTAACCACATAACAGGGACACCAAGGCCAACACTTTTGAGCAATGAAAGCTTCGATGGATTTTTTTATTTTTCTTTTTCAACACACTTATTTACTGTAATTCTATTGGGCTGTACCAGAATTTATCAAGAATAAGAGAACGTGATGACGAGTAATAATTTATTTCTTTCCTTCTCCCTTCGAGATATTGGAGACGGTCCGCTGATTTGAAACGCACCAAATTGAACGCTGAGTTTATAACACCACATTCAGATATAGTCTTTCGTTCGGGAGAGAAACCTGAGTCAACAAAATTAAGTCGAGAGTTTAAAGCAGACTCGATTATTCGTAATTTTTTACGTGAAAAATTCACTTTCACGCTGCACTTCAATTCACGACAAAAAGCGACCTCGAGTATGAAATACTCGCTTGATATCAACGCGCTGTTATGACCAAAAGATTCAGATTGCGAAAAATCACACTAGTAGAGAATGAAACAAGAGATTTTCGTATGAGTTAAATCTCAGCGGGCACTCAGTCGTTCTTTATACCCTACACGAAAGCCCGCGACGAAGCAAGAGCTCTGGTCCGTTCTGAGGAGGAACGGTCCTGGAGCCCATTCTTTGCAAGCTTGAACCAATCCGTGTCTATCTCCACTATCTAGAGAGATATAAAAGAGTTATTGGGCAATGGTTCCTTCCACCAAATCTCTCATTTCAAAACGAACAATTCAATCATTTCTGATCCTTTTCACATTTCTAAACTTTTAGCAATTCATCGTACGTCAGTATCCTCCAACTCTAATTACGATCCTATCTTCTTATCTTATAAATTTTAACAAGAAAATGCGAATATGTCCTTCGACTTTCCCCTGGATGATTTTCATTCTTACAATCTTCCCATATCGGAAAGTGAGCTTGAGACCACTATTCATAAAAACCTAAGAAGAGCCTTTCCCGGATTAGACAATGTTCACGCAGCCATGCTTACAAACCTTCACCCTAACTCACTTTCCTATCTCCGCTCCCTATTCCACTCCATCCTCGCTCATAATATCGACCCATATTTCTGGAAACCGTCATCATCCTTCTCATCCTGAAACCCGGCTCAGACCTCCTCTTTCCAGCATCATATCGCCCAACAGCATTGTCCAGTGGTCGAATACCCTGCAAGGTTCGGTATATCAGCAGGCACTACGCGACGCTCGTCGGGCATGCGTGGGTAAACCTTGTAGGAAATGATTTTACAGAAGAGTTTCTCAAAGCTTTTATTTCCGAAGAATTTCAGGAGGGCGCTATTGGAACAAAATCCCAAATTTTTGCTTTAAAAAGTTTCATTCCCCGAATGCTTTGACCTCTCCTAACCCTGGACTTTTATTCAATATTTTTCATTCTGGTTCTCCTCTACTTGTCCTTATAATGGCAGGCTCATTCGGATTTCCCTTAGCTAGAAAGGCGCGTAAAAGTGGAAGCGTACGAAAATTTGAATTAAAGGAATCTTACGAAATATTAAATTTATTGGTCTACAAAATCGGTGTTCCGCCTTTCTACAAATCGTTCAAGGTGTCCTTAAGTACCTGAGGAACAGAAAAGAGTAAAACTATCCAATTATGCGTCAGTCTCGAAGAGAGTGAGAGGAAAATACGTAAAATATATCATGTCGAATGAGAATTGAGGGAGAGAGTTGAACCAGAATAAAATTTCGTAGATCTGAAGATGTACTCACCTCGCTTGCCGATGTAGGGATTAAGAAAAATGTTCTTTGTGCGACTTCGCCAGATAATATAATCTTGCGATAAGGTTCAGTTTCGTTGTATACGTTGAAATCTGAGAAAGCTCGCGCAGTAAAGTGATGCGTAAATTTAATAATTTCCATGATATTCGACTACGAGTCGAAGTCGATAAATCGTACAAAAGTTTGCGAAATGCGAGATTTTTGACTGGTACCATAATTATTCTTAATGCTCGTTTTCACAAGCAAAGCACACCTTCAAGAAAGCTCACGCAGCAGCGTAAGCAACACACGACTTTTCATTTTTCTACTCCACTTTTTATGAAAATTTCACCTTGTAATTATTGTGGCAAATTTGACATCTTCTTTTTTCAAAAAGTCCGAGTAATTTGACAACTACATTGCACTGTGGGACGAAATGCAATTCTAGCTGGACAAAATTCAAAAAATGAAAATTCGCATCGAGTGGCAAGGTTTATTCAACCTTCCTTCAAACAACTTCATCCTTCTTTGGGTGAATCGATAATCATGGCAAGGGTATGGGGCCTAGAAGCGTCTTGCTATCTGACATTGATTGGATTGCGTGCGCGGAATACATTAACGAGCGGTTTGCATCAACTTGTACAGTTTTTGTTTGCAAGTGTTTGGCGAGCTACTTTTTCTGTATTTGAGAGAAGATATTTTTCACTTTTCGAGTGTAACTAAATAGTTTTTGATGATAGTTGACGGCTGAAACTTGGAGATTTAATTCTAGAGTATCCACTTTGATATAGCTGCGTGTGTTTGCGAGATCACGTGATATTTGAGTTCAGAGATGGAATTTTCTGCTAAAAATGGATAAAAAATCACGTTTTTCCCGGACAAAAATGAGAATTTTCTTGATTTTTCACTTGCTCAGAGCACTCCAGTGACTGGAGAATTTTTTGATCATTTTTTTTTTGGATTCTGCGAGTAATTTTCTACAGGAATCAATTCACTTTGAATGAAGATTAGTAAAAATCGGAGCCTCTCATGTTTTTTTAGCCCGGAAAAGTATATATTTTTCGGATTTTGGCTTTTCCAGCAATTTCCTGTACTTGGAGAATTTTTTAGATATATTTTTGGATTTAGCGGGCGATTTTACATAAGAATTGATCTGCCCAGCTAAATTTGCGTTTCGTCCCACAGTGCATTGTAGATAAACGCAACAGATAAAAATTATCAATAAGGAAACACACTAGTCGCACAAGTCGTTCAACATTTTATTCTGACGATAAAACAACGCAGGTTATTACATAATATTATTTTGAAATGCGTTCAATTGCCCACAAGCCTTGTCTCAATTTTCAGTTACGTCATGTTGAATACAACCAACAAAAGAAAATTGTACATTTGCGTCGCAATTATACCTATAGCAAAGAAACGAAGCGCACTTCTCTACGTACTCGTCCCGGTAGCCTAACGCAACGTGCTTATAACTAGTCCCGCTCTATATCTTTATATGGCTCTTCCACCGATGCATGCTGCATATCAATTCCCCTGATTCTTATCGTAATGGCAGTGAAAATAACATTGCTCTTATGTGTAGAGTTGATTGCATACATCAAAACCATAGGGGTGTTACGTTACATAAGAGCAATGTTATTTTCACTGTCATTACGATAAGAATCAGGGGAATTGTTGTGCAGCATGCATTGGTGGAAGAGCCCTATAAAAGAAAGAAGAACACAAGACGCTGACGCGTACGCGTGATTGGTGCGCGAATTTCAATACTGTACGACTTTCCTGGGGCGGATTCACAGGGAAAAATCAGGAAAAAAATTTGAAACATATACACATTTGTACAGGAAGAGATAAAAAACTTATAGCGCGACTATAAAAGAACCTTGGAGAAAAAATTTCCCCCCTAAAAAGACGGTCTGGATCCGCCCCTGACTTTCGATACTGTCCATAACATATACATTCACACAGCGAGCGTTTTTGAGTTGATAATCGACGAAATTTTTGAGCCCTTCCACCCTTTCCCCTGTGATACTCATTTATTTTATCATGGCTGTTATTCAATATAAATTCAGGAACCGAGCTTCTTTCTGTTTCCTCATTTACTTACAATGTAAATCAAACAACAATAAAGAAACATCCAAACAAACAATCACGAATAAAACGTTATTTTCGACTTTCGATCTCATCTAACGCGAAGGGCGGCAAAAGTGTGTTACATTCCCGGGGCGCTCGGCGTCCATTTAGGCCTATTCCCGGCTTGGCTACTACTCACCATGAGGGCCTGCTCTCTTCTTTGATGTGAAATGAAATACCGATACGTCGGGTCTATCGATATTCATGAAGAAATCTCTCCAACTTCGCAATTATTCTGACTGAATGAGGATCTACTTATTACCGCGCAGCACGGAAGAAAAGTTTCAAACTTTCTAGTCTACTTAGAATAGGCCAAAATGATTTTTCCAAGAACTAATAAAAATAGTCTAACATCATTCTGATTTATCCCACTCATTAGGTTTCCTATGAAAATTTACAAAAATATTCTGTCCAAGTTTAGAGCATTCTTTTCTCACCCAGTCCAAGAAGAATGTACTGCTTTGCACTTCATAAACCGATCCCCATCATACCAAAAACAATTTGTCGCGTTTCATCAAAGAGCAAAAGGAAGAATGAAGTACAACTTACCAGAATTAGTTTCAAGTAGCACAACAAATTCAAAATAAAAATTAATATCGACGAAAACCGAAAGTCAAAACGAAAGAAGATTCTAATCCACATAAAATTGAAACGTAAGTAATTCCTTCAATTTGAAGAAAAAAGTCAGAAGTAGTTGCTCAATTCAACTTGAAACGCGGAATGAACTGTGAAATGAGAAAACGCGGAGAGCTCGTCAAGCTGAGAGTAAACATACAGACATTTGCGGTGATGCTTTCCGGATTTCTCGAAATCAAAAATCATAATATTTTGCGGTTTCTAGAGAAATATTATCTAGATAAGAATCAGAGACACATATTAAGTTGTACGTGATGAAAACCACATGCGTATGTGATACGCATTTCAAAACATTATAGTACCTCTAGATAGCTATTAGTAGCAAGACCAGATTTACGCATCGCTTTACTGCGCTATCTTTCTCAGATTTTAACAAATTCAACCTTATCGCAAGATTATATTATGTGGCGAAGTCGCACAAAGTACGTTTTTCTTAATCCCTACATCGGCAAGCGAGGTGAGTACATCTTCAGATCTACGAAATCTTATTCTGGTTCGACTCTCTCCCTCAATTCTCACTCAACTTGATACATTTTACATGCTATATTCCTCTCACTCTCTTTCAAGACTGACGGATAGTTGGATAGTTTTATTCTTTGATACAAATGATGTTGATAGCCTGAAAAGAAATGAAACTTTCCTGAAGACGAACGACTAAATTGTTTGAGATGTTTCATTCACTACAAATGGCTCGCATAAATTCGAGAAAAATGTTAGTTCCGTTGGCAGGCCATCCATGGTTCCTTAATGTCTAATCTTTAATTTGTCCTTCAACGATAGAATAAACGCGTCGAAGAAAATCGAGTTTCTTCATAACGAGCGAAAACGCGAGCGAAGTTCCCTCCACTACATTGAACAGAATATAAGACGACTTTTCTTTGATAAATGAAGGAACTTCGTTCAACCACGTCGACTACAAATGGACGTCATCCCACCCCACTATTTCAATAAGTAGGTGACACAATTTTGACGTCGATTTACTGCCTAAATACTTCCGGGGTATGTCGACCAGATATTGACCATAATCGACTCTAGATCGACGTGAAGTCGACTAAATTTTAGAAATTGTCCGATATCCGACCTCCTGGTCAGGGTACAGGGTGCGTGCTTCGCCCGTTAGTGAATTCCGAAACGGTGGACGAAAGTTGCCTATACATCCCCAAATACTCTGCAAGATTCGGCATTTTAGTGGTCACAACGCAACACTTATCGGCCGTGCGTGGGTAGTCCTGCTGAGAAATGATTTCACAAAACTTCGCAAAAAGTTTCTTAGAGCTCCATTTTTGGACGAGTTTTTTCGATCTCCAGAAATGTTGTACAGAAAGGTTGAATTTGAGGCGGTATAGAAGCAGAAATCCGAACTTTTGCACCAAAAAAATTTCACAACGTCAGAAGATTTGATGTAGTACAGGCGATAAAGACAATAAAAACACTCATATAAACAGTTTGGGGGTGACGGGGGGATTTTGCTGGAAAAATGTGGGGTTGGGTCCTAAAAACAACATATTAACAGTCCCCCCCCCTTCCATGGAAAGTGGTTTTGCGCCACATTTTAGCCCCTCAAATTTTGTTTTTTGGATATCTCACAAAATATGAGCTTTAGAAAAAAAATCAAGAGACAAAAAATGTTCCTTGTCAAATTTTGTACCAAATAGACTACCTGCTTTTTAGCGATGACATTTTTGTTACAACACTACAAAAAAAAAAAAAGAACGAAATACTTCCTTATATGATCCATTCGTCACCAAATATAACAATAAAAGAAGAAACTCATGTTGTGCGAAAGGCAACCGATTGGGCACTTTTTGAACAAAGCACTTGAAATTTTTCGTTCTTGTTCGGCAGATAAGAAGCCGTCACCTAATACTGTTCCTTTCACCGTCAACTTTTCACCATCTTCGCCGGAGTGGCGGCCTATCACTGAGCCCTTCATGAAAAGAAAATTTTGCAGCAAAATTCAGGCTGTAACACAATGTTTTGCACTAATGCCAAAGACTATCCTCCCATGACTGTCGAAAGCCGTAACAAATTTCGCCCAGAAAGGAAAATGGTTAAATTTCGACAAATTAAGGAAGATACAGTATGCGGAAAATGACGATGAACTCCAAGGATTCAAACTGAAGCTGCATACGCCCCTCTTTTCGAAGCATCTGATTTGCTAGCATTCATTAGGCATGAGAATACGATTGCAAGTAGTCCACGTTCCCATTAAAGCGAAGCCCGTTTTACCTCTCGGGCAAAAGCGCAAAAGAGGACGATCAGATAAAGCCAAAAAAGCTCTCTTACTCCAATATTAGGATTTAACAACTATTTTAGGCTATTTGAGTTTTTTACTGTAATGTCGTGTGCTATCATGTACCCCGACGTTCCTCATCATTCACCTAATCTCCATACTTAACTTTTACAAATTTTAGCGTCATTTAATTTTTACTATCGAGATATCGATTTATTTTTAACGTTAATCAATGATTGGAACGTGAGAATTTTCTTTATGTCGGGCTATTTGCTGTGTTTAGCGTGATTCCAATCATTTAACGTGTACAATTTTATTGTACGTACAAGCTAATTTTATTTCATGTAACTTATCGATTAGTGTGAATCATTATTATACGAGTACGGACGTGTTACGAGATAAGAAGTATTGTTGAATTGCAGGTCGTTGACTACGCGGTGATTATTCCCACAATTACGAATTTGTATCTCAATTTCTTCGAGTTCGTCGAGGGTTCTGCTTTTTTGGCATACGTGCAGCAGCTTTACATTTTCTTCTCGTTTGAATGTATGGGAGCTGTCCGCCAAGTGTACGGCGAATGCGCTTCTAGTTGAGACGTCGTTGGAGAAATTCCCGGACTTGCGACGTTTAAGAATACTCCGGAGGACGGTTTTTTCTGTTCTTTGATTCGAGAGGATGTACGTAGGAATAAATTCAATGGAAGCAAGATGAAAACGACGACCGCATCTCGTATGCACGCACACTTGAACTACACACACACTCTCACCCTACCGACACATGTTCGTGAGGCAGAAAAAGCGACGTCTTTACAAAACGTTTGACGCGAAATAATTTTAATTTGAATAATGACGAAACTTTGTCTATCGGTACTGGTACATTGGAAAGAAATATAGTGGCCTACAGAGGTCGGCACATCTGTTAGCAGTTTAGCTGCTACGATCTTGGAGTTCGTCACAACGACATGTGGATGATTCATCAGGGAACTAGGTCGTAAAATTGATACTCGTGCAAATTGTAGGTTGGCGTCGAAAATCTCGCATCTCGCAAACTTTCGCCTCGTCGTCGAATTTCAAGGCCAAGAGTCAATGAACTGTCACGGAAATGATTTAATTGTTTTCCTCAGCGCCCTGTTACGCGAGGTTTCTATCAGATTTTCCCATAACGTTATACAATCGCACGAAAGTATCTTCGAAATATTTATTGTCTCGACGAGTATCCTTTCTAAATGTCCGACGAACAAGCAGCTACGTTTTTCCTCGTCCTGGCGACGAATAATGTGAGTACTTCTTCAATCTTTATAATCTACGAATTATTCTGGTTCGACTCTCTTCCTCAATCTTCGTCTCTTACTCGTCATAATTCAAATCGTTTATCTCATACTCTCTTTTCGAGACTGACGGATAGTTTTATTCTTTCTGTCCGTCAGGTACGCAGTGATCTCGAAGACGAAAGCCACCGGATGTGCTGAGTTATTATACTTCGCTGTAATTTATTCAATAAATTCTGTAAAAGTAGATCGATTTGTGAATTTTATTTCTTCTAAATTTTCGCACGCTTCCACGTTCACGCGCACTCTAGCTGAGGGAAGATTCTGGGCCTAATATTTTCCCGGAAGTTGGGTCCGTCAAGTACAATGTTCGGCTCTGGAGCCAGACTTTATGCTTGAAGGATCTCAGAAGAGCAGCAAATGTCGAAAACTGGCTACCTCGAACTATCAGAATATAATACGAATATAGTTCAGCTCTTTTTTCGGGTGTAGTTCGGGTTATACCAGAAAAACGTACGATTGCGCGTCCATTCTTTCCTACGTAGTACAGTGTAAAGTGTTACGAATTTAAGTGAGTATCGGTGTGTGTGCGAAGTGGTTGCTGAGTGATTTGTGTACGGCTGAGGTGAGAAATATTCGAAAGGTTTTTTCGTGACAGACCATCTAGATATAAGTTAAATAAAGAACAGCTTTGCCATTTTTCTTTGTACTGTATATATTGTATTTTTTAAAATTCAGTCTGAAGATGCTACCGACGGTAGCGAAACGTCACTTAGGTATACTCTCGCTATTGTACCTGTCGCGTTGTGAAAAATTAAAACCTGTGATGGCAAAGCTGTTCTTTATTTAACTTATATCTAGATGGTCTGTCACGAAAAAACCTTTTAGTCTGGTGGACAAATATATTTTTTTTTCATGTCAACTTTATTTCTTGAGACATTACGCCAACAGACACATTCTGAGGTGAAATTCATCGCTGAATCCGAATTTTGATGTTGGCAAGCTGAATTTTGCCCCCTAGGGGCGTAAAGTCAAGATGGCGTCTGATAAAAACAGAAAATCTATGATAATCCTCGTACAAACAAAGTACCGTTATGCCAACAGACGTATTTAGGGCTAACATTTACCGCTGAATCCAAATTTTAATGTTGGCAAGCCAAATTTCGCTCCCTAGGGGCGTAAATTCAAGATGGCGCCCGATAAAAGCAGAAAATCTATAATTATTGTCCCATAAACAAAGTGCCCTTTATTATTGTAAACGTTTCAAAGGGTTCAAAACGTGATAAGATTATCAGTATTCACCAAGATAAAAGACGTCTGAAAAAACAAAATGGCGGCCAAATTTTTGTCAATTTTGCAGTCAAAATTGATGAATTTGGACAATCGCGCAATAGAAGGTTGTGAGATATCGTTTCCATGGTTTTTTAGGTCGAGAAGTTCAAAAATTGATGTCTGGGAAGCATTAAGGTAATTGGAAGTCATCATTTTGGAATTAAGGGGAGGGAAACTCCTCAGGAAGTGTACTAGTTTCAATTTCTTCACCTCTGCTGATCCTGTAAAAAAAGTTATAGGCATTTTATAAGACATTGATTTGGAAAGATTTTCAAGTTCCTCTCCAGTTCAGGATTTCTTTTCTCCTTCTTTCTGTCAATAAAGTTGAAAATCTAAAAGGATCATAAATAAGTACAAAATGCAAATATGCCATCTTTTACAAGTATCTCTCCAATACCAATTGTGTATGAGTCTATAATTAAGTCCTCCATTCTAGTCTCGACGTTTCTGTAGAAAATACAGTAGCAACTGCCATACAATTCACGCATTATGATAGGTTAGTGAATCATCAACACATTTCCGGTGTACCGTTCGAAATTATACGCGGCCATTGATCAACATTTGATCCGGATTTCCAAGCAATTTCGTCAATTCCGTGAAAGTAAAAAACTTTGATTTACAGGCAGTGGTCGGCAACCCGCAGCTCACGAGCTACCGGTGGCTCGCAATATCATTTTGGTAGCTCGCAGTCTAATTTAGCAAAACTCACCCAAATTGATTGATAAAATTGATCAATTGAATAGTTAATAATATAAATGCCCTTACATTACAAGTTATATCATGAATATGTTCAAGCAGCGTCATATTTTTTCTCCATCACTTCTCTTTCACTCGTTATTTTCAGGATTTTCTTCTCTTTTTCTAATAGATCCTTTGCACTTTTTCTGAGTAGCTCACAGTACTTCACAAAAATCAGGGAGTAGCTCGCGGTAAAAAAAGGTTGCCGACCCCTGATTTACACCAATAAACTGCACAATGAAGAGATACAGCCAATAACATCTTACTTTCATCCCTTGCCAAGGCTTTGAAAAGGTTTCTTCTGTTTTTTAAACCCCCCTATGACAATTTGAGAACTCATACAAAGCTGCATTCCTAGTCCCATCAAAATTGGGTCAATAGTTGCCGAGCCTATTTGACACAAAAAAATATCAATTCCCCCAATTTTGATCGGACTTGGAATGCTGGAATGCAGCTTTGTATGAGTGCTCAAATTTTCATAGGGGGGTTTAAAACACGAAACAGCCCCTTTTAAAGCCTTGGCAAGGGATGAAAGTTAGATGTCATTGGCTGTATCTCTTCATTATGCAGTCTATTGGTGTAAATCAAGTTGTTTACTTTCGTAGAATTGAAAAAATTGCTTGGAAATCCGGATCGAGTGTTGATTGATGGCCGCATATACACTGTCCCATCATCAGCACACAGAATGACCCTCGGAACATTCCGCACAAGCTCTCATCTCAGCCTCTGGGCTGAAGCAGTGAGAACCTTCTTTTCACGTCCGCTCACTTGCCAACACTTGTTGATGACATCAGCACAATTCCCGGAACTACCTACTAAACCGCTTTCCTTTCTTGCCCTCACCGCTCCCCCCCCCCCCACCTTTTTGAGAAATAGAATTCTGGCGGATACTGTTTTCTCATTTTTTTTTTCAAAATTTCTATAATATCTAATTAATATAACACGTATATGTCCATAAACTGATGAAAATTATACGCGGCCATCAATCAACACTCAACCCGCCGGATTTCCAAGCAATGAAATGATGACTTCCAATTACCTTAATGCTTCCCAGACATCAATTTTTGAACTTCTCGACCTAAAAAAACATGGAAACGATATCTCACAACCTTCTATTGCGCGATTGTCCAAATTCATCAATTTTGACTGCAAAATTGACAAAAATTTGGCCGCCATTCTGTTTTTTCAGTCGTTTTCAACAGTTACATTTTATCTTGGTGAATACTGATAATCTTATCACGTTTTGAACCCTTTGAAACGTTTACAATAATGAAGGGCACTTTGTCTATAGGACAATAATTATAGATTTTCTGCTTTTATCGAGCGCCATCTAGAATTTACGCCCCTAGGGAGCGAAATTTGGCTTGCCAACATTAAAATTCGGATTCAGCGGTAAATGTTAGCCCTAAAAACGTCTGTTGGCATAACGGTACTTTGTTTGTACGAGGATTATCATAGATTTTCTGTTTTTATCAGACGCCATCTTGAATTTACGTCCCTAGGGGGCAAAATTCAGCTTGCCAACATCGAAATCCGGATTCAGCGATGAATTTCACCCCAGAGTATGTCTGTTGGCGTAATGTCTCAAGAAATAAAGTTGACATGCAAAAAACGCAACATTTTTCTTCTTTGTCCACTAGACTATTTCGAATATTACTGATTATGGCGTGTATTCTCTTTCATTTTTCGGAAAAGTACGGTAATAATACAAAGAATTCATTGAGTAGGATATTATCGTTGGAATTGAAGTTGGTGCGTGTCCGAAGTGCTATATCTTTTTTGAAAAAATGTCGAAGTTCGAGGTTGATTCCTAAACATACTAAAAATGCATTTGCGCGAATTCAAACGACTTCTTGTGTTCAAAAAAACTTACAAATTTAAAAAGTGGGAAAACAGATCGGAGCGGTTCATACTGAATGCTGAAATAAACGAAAATTATACGAGGATGTTCGGTCTAGAGGAGGAATTGGCCTTCAAAATGGCTTACGATTACATTCGTACTCGAACAGCTACGGAAATGAGACGAATACAAGTCTTACATACCAAGAAATTTACGTCTCTCCAAACCACTGGAAAACTCATCCCGCTCAATGAGAGATGGCTGGTTAATCTTTAGAATACTCCAATTCCCGATGAGGTAAAAGTACCCTCCAATTGGGACCAAAGTTTTGTCTCCCATCTCCCAATCTTCCTACACAAAAATTGATTGTAGATGTAGAGCACGTCATCGTCATCCAAAATAACACAGCCCCAGAGACAAAGAAGGAAGAAATTAGACACCAAATCTCCAATTTACTCAAAAGATGGAAGAAATTTAAGCCAACACCTATCAATCAAATTTCCACCACTTCTCTCATGCACAATATACGTCGTACAAAAGAGTTCCTGTCTTTTAACACTGATTTACTAGTGCTGAGAGCCGATAAAGGGAATGCTACAGTTGTCATGGAAAAACAAGAATACACAGAGAAATTACTGAGTATGCTCAACGACCAACAATTCTACAAAATACAAAAAACCGACCCTACGTCAACGTTACAGTCAAAGAGTAACGATTTAGTGACAAGGATGAAGAATGTAGGCTTGATTGATGAAAAATTGAAGGACCATCTCACTCGTTATGATTGTCTTCCCCCAAAAATCTATGGACTCCCAAAGATTCACAAGCCAGATATACCACTTCGACCTATTGTATCGTGTTTAAAGTCACCCACCGACTTTCTGTCACAGTTCATATCAAATGTCATCCAGAATATCATCGACGATACCAAAAACGTTCGCTCATCGAGAGATCTGAAAGAGAGGATAAGTGATTTGGTCCTGGAGGAGGAGGTGATCATGGTATCATTTGATGCAGTCTCACTATTTACTAACATCTCCAATGAATTGGTCATCGATATACTTGGGAAGAGATGGACAGAACTTAAAAATGGGTATGATTTATCAGCACGGAAGGAGAAATCGACTTTGCACAGAAAATGTAATATTTGAACGGTATATTATAATATCAAACAGAAGAGTGTAAGCCGCACGGTATATAAAATGAATGAACGAATGAAAAAACGAATGAACTAATTAATAATTGTAAAAAAGTAAAACTTTTCGTGATTTTCACGTATGGAGTGGAAAAGTTTGTCTAGAACAAGCTCGGATACTATGGAAGATAGGGGTCCGCCCATGGGAACACCCTCTGATTGTTCGTAGTGCACGTTTTCAAATTTGCAGTAACCTTGAGTGAGGCAGAACTCCAGGGCTTCAAAAAACAGTTTTTCGTCCAGAGCAGTAAAATTCTTTATTTCATTCTATCTTTCTTTTGTTATTTCCAGTACGAGGGAGACGGAGACGTTGGTGAAGAGGGCGACTGCATCAAATGAGATCAAGATTTCTTCGTTGTCTAAATGTAGATTTTTGATTTCTGAGATGAATTGAAGAGAGTTTCGTACATTTATGGAGTTGTCCGCAATACGTGTGAGGATGCCGGCCATAAATTGTGAGAGACTATATGTTGGAGCGTTGATGAAAGAAACAATTGGTCTGAGTGGATTTCCTGTTTTATGTATTTTTGGTACGCCATAAATCCTTGGGGAGTTGCTGGTTGAAAAAGGTACTTGTCAGTTCCGAAACGTCGGGTGTATGTTTTTTTTTTTAAATAAAAAAATTTTTTAATTGACGGCAGTGCCGAAAAAGTTTTACTTTTTTACTATTAGTAACCGTCAAGCTGAAACTCTCCACAATTTGAAAATTTTCATTTTCTTTATTGTGTTCAAAGTAATTAATAATTGTTTGGAACAGAAAAATAAACCGAGCCCGAAGTAATTATGTAATAAACTAAAAATTAGTAAAATGAAAGACGTATGATAAAAAGATGAAAATATGAAATGCATTCAGCATTGAACAAGAAGTGCCCGCTTTGCTTTTGCAGGATACCCAACACATGCTTGCAAGCAGGGCTGGAAGAGTCGATAGAAAAACTTCCAAATCCAACTCAACTCCCGAAGAAAAATCTTTTCAACTTCCACTTCCAGCTTCTAACTTCCGACCTAAAAACTTCCAACTTCCAACAAAAGTCAAAAACCCACTTTTTTTTAATCAGTTTTTGGACCGGCGTGATTTCGAATTCTAATTAGTCCGCCTTCATTCTCTCTCATAGTCTCATATTCTGACTTTGACTAGAAAACGTGGTAGCTTGACTACTGTATTTGGAAGTCGATAGAGAAGTCAATAGAGAAGTTGATTCAAATCAACTTCCACTTCCAGCTTCTAACTCCTGACTTTCCAACTTCCAGCTTCCAGCTTTTAACTCCCAGGACAATTTATCAAGTTTTTTCAACTTCCAACTTCCGACTTCAGACTCCCGTTCCAGCCCTGCTTGCAAGCCGCAAGCGGAATGTTTGAGGTAGAATGGGCATGTGCAGATAGAATCATGGTGGACATTTCTGTTTAGATGAATCTTCCATAAATCATAATTCTCTCGAACAAATTGGTCAAAAGTCTTCCAATTACATGCCTCGCACTGAGCCAAAATTTCGTTCAAATTGCGTTCAAAACAATTTTTAATTTCCGTGCATCAATTCCGTGCATTTCAGTCACATATACCGTCTCATTGCTATATTTCATTTTACTCCTCATTAATTATATTCCGTGCAACAATCAATTTTATTGCGTGCTATTTATTAGTCCCCCTTAAAAATTATTGGTTCGCGCGGCATAAAGCTCTGTTTTTTGAAATTCTCACATTCTGTTTGGATAATGGCTACCTCCAATACGACAACAAGACTTACTCAATTAAATTTATGACAAAATATGTAGACGACACTTTAATTTTTATTGACAATTCTATTTTTGACGATCTTTTTGACTTTCTAAATGATTACCACAAAGGCATAAAATTTACCTTCGAAAGAGAACAAAATAATAGAATTAACTTTTTAGATTTATCCATTATCAGAACCCCTACTAGATGAAAATTTGGACATTCTTCTAAGCCGACTAATACTAATAGAATGCTACATTTTTATTCGAATCAACCTTATATTCAGAAATTCAATACTGCGGTTAACATACGTAATAATTATTTTTCTTTGTCTGATGATGATTTTAAAGCTGAGATTACTCAGGAATTGAAAACTATGTTTAAAGATAATGGCTATCCTAATCAATTTATCAACCGTGTTCTTAATTTTAGACGCCCCGAAAAACAATGTGACCCTCAAAAACCTAAATTTTTCTCCTTACCTTATATTGGAAATAGCAGTAATATCATAAGTAATTACCTCTGTAAGCTTGACCCTAGCATTAAGATCGCTTTCAGTAATTATAATAATAACTATGTAAAACGCTTTTCAAAAACTAAAGATAAGGTCCCTATACAAAAAAGAATTCTGGTGTAGTCTACAGTATCTCATGTTCAGGATGTAATAATGTTTATATTGGAGAGACTGAGCAAACGTTGCATAATCGTATTTTAAAGCACAAATCTGATGTTAAATTAAGAAATGAGAATACTGGCTTAGCTCGTCATACCTATAATGAGGGTCATAATTTTAAGTTCGAAGAACCTTCTATTTTGGGTTTCGAATCCAACGACCATAAGAAGAAAATCCTCGAAGTAATAAACATTATATCAAGTACAGTAATAATGTAAATTTGAAAACAGATACTAATAATAGGTGTGTTCGCGCGTTAACAGTCTCAGCAGATTCTGTTAAAAGTTGTCTGTATTAGTGCGTGATTACACACCACTACCAGCAACTTTGAACAGAACCTGTTGAAACTGTCAAACGCGCGAACACACCTAATATGTTGAACGTGTACACTGAGGTCATTCGTCACTGACTCATCTTTGGTCATATCCTGCTCTAATTTTTCTTTGTACTGTATATATTGTATTTTTTAAAATTCAGTCTGAAGATGCTACCGACGGTAGCGAAACGTCACTTAGGTACTCTCGCTATTGTACCTGTCGCGTTGTGAAAAATTAAAACCTGTGATGGCAAAGCTGTTCTTTATTCAACTTAGAGGTGAGAAATAACTGAGCTTTTCCCTTAAATTAATGATTAGAATTATCAATGATCTAATAAGAGTCTATTAGGTGGCTACAGAGTCAACGTTGAGTAAAGTACTAGTTACTTTAGAGTATAGAATCAGTGCCCAGTTGAGAAGAGAAGTAGTCTAAACTGGTTGAGCGTAAAGTACGCAGTGGATTATTTGGGATATTCTACAGGAGTCAAAGAGGTTGACCTGATGAATCGCAGAAGCGTACCTGTGGATCATTAAGTTTGAGAAGAGGACGAGTCTTGTCTAAGTTGTGGGGCAGATCGTGTATCTGCCAGTCTCCAATGCGATTGGGGATGGTCTATGGTTCTGGTTTCTAGTTTATCCTCCGGTGGGATGCTGGAGAAGACTCCTTGAGGGAGTGTTGTTCTATGAGTGCTGTGCTGGTGAGTGTTGTAGCACAAAGCAGACGGTAGGTTCTCAGCTGACAGGTGGGATGCCGGTTGAGCTGGGACCGGGATCTGAAAACGTAGATCCAAATCTGAGGCCGATCAACCTTGGTTAGGGTAAGAGCGTCTAGTCTCCTCCTTTTTGAGACTTTACAGTTGGTGGGATGCCGCTGTAGCCTCTTGTGGGGACTCGTCACTCACTTCATGAATAGTTTATTCTTTATGGTGAGCTGTCCCGCTGAAGGGACTGATGGCTGCGTTGAAGCATTGAGGAAACCTGTGCGCTGAAATCTTTGATTGTAGTATCGGCTAACTTGGGAAGGGTCTCAACCATTCCTTTTACAGTTCTAGATGATTGACTGAAGAAGTTCAAAAGTCGGTTCCACCCACCAAGAGAAGTCAGTTCGGGCATTTTGACAGGTAATTACTTTTGGAGTTAGCTCAAGTAAGATCCTATGGCTGGATGGGGTCTTACACAATGTATAGCGAATATTTAGCTGTTTAGTATCAGTATGGCGTATGGCTATGTGAATGAAATAGGAAAGAATGAAGGCTGATAGGCTTAGCAATCTGTATCATCTGTACTATACCTCGGTACATACCAAAGTGGTTGCACTCATAAGTGCAGTTTAGAATGTTTCAAGGTGATAGTTTTAGGGGGCATGGTCCAGTATAATTCTACGTTAGAATATTTCCAACTAATAGCTTTTGAGTAGCTCACTGCTTGGTCTAGTCTAAGTCCAGTTCAGAATATTACAAGCTGGTACCTTTGGGGGAGCTCACTGGTCTGGTAGAAGTTTAGTTTAGAATATTTCAACCTAATAGCTTTCGGAGTTTTCAAGCTGATACATTTTTGGTAGCTTGGTCAACGATTGCGAGTAAGTACGAATATTTCTCTGAAAAAATCTATCCTCGAGTTCTACCTTGGACCTCTCCTTGTTCATGGACTTCTCCGATCCCATCTGAGCGAAACCCCTTCGCAACATGCCGTTGAAGCTCAATTGCTCCGCACGATTTCCCCCTCCTTCGTCTAGTATGAGTCCACTCCAAATTTTAAGCTAATAGCTTTCAGAGAGCTCTCTTTGATGTATAGTTCCAGTTAGAGTATTTTGAGCTAATAGCTTTTGGGTAGCTCACTACGTGAATTAGTATGAGCCTGCTTTGAAATATTCCAAGCTAATGACTTTTAGGGGGCTCACTCTTTGGTCTGGTAGAAGTCTACTTCAAAATATTCCAAGCTATAGCTTTTAGGAGGGGTCACTCACTCCATTCGTTCGCCCCCGTCCTTGGTCTGGTGTAAGTGTACTTTCAAAATCAAAGAAAGAAAGGAAATCATAAATTATAGAAAAAAGGTATTTCTAGGAAATCATGAAAATACTGACTCACATTTTTTGATGTTCCGAAGGAGTGATGAAAGCGATGGAAGCTTCGCACAGACGAACAAAAAGAGCCTGTACATCTTCTGAAAGTCTCTGCGGAGTATCAAATTGGAAAAGAAGAACTCGATTTTCATCGCCTCTTACGTACTCCATATCATCAGCGCTGCTTGGTTTGTGGCACTAGTGCGATGGTACCATTCATAAAATTGAAAATAATTGAATTCGTTCTCGATGTCGCGTCGTCCAACTTCTTCAATACTTGAAAATTTTCAAGTTGATTATGCTGAAAAAAGAAAATTTGGAAGGATTCTTCACATCATTGTTTTGAACAAAAAATTGGTGTGACGAGGATGTGGCACTTACCGACCTAGTATACGGCGGTGCGGACGCCTTTCTCAAGCCAAGGAGGTGATGTTGGCCAAATACCATGACATGATGGAACTCGTATTAAGAACGGAAAATCCTAAAAATCTTAAATTCGAAACTTTTGATAAATATTGGGTATGATCGGTCATCAAGCGAGGGAGGGGGGGGGGTGAATAGGAGTGTCAGGAAATTCGCAGAAGTCGATGCGTAACGCGTAATTTTGTATTTTTCATTTAATTACAGACTTCGTTCATCTTTCAGTATAATTTGTGGATGAGTTATCGCGGAGGAAATTCAAAATTGGTTGATTTTTTGACCTGGTCCAGCTCCCTCCTTTTGTAAAATGTGAAATTCGTAACGAAAGGGAATTTATTGAATAAATGAACAGTTAAAAAATAAATGAAAATCAATTGTTCAAAATGCACCCGCACAATTGAATAAAAATTAATACGCGAGCGCGCTTTCGGCAAGTGCCATTATTAAGCTTTTGTATTCAACTGTGCCGGTGCATTTTCAACAATTTATTTTTACAATCTGGAATTTATTCTCATTTATTTTTTATCTGTTCATTTATTCAATAAATTATGAATTACCGCAACCTTAATAACCGTGTCAAATCAATTCACGAGGCAAATGCGGCCTATTCACGGTTTCTTTTCCTAAAGTTTCGGTTTCAATTACTATCCTTTGCGTCACATATCTTCTTTCTCCGCCTTTGCTTGAGGTTGGGGCTCAAGCCACGGTTTGTTCTGTTTCGAAACAGCACATGTGATAAATTTTTAGGTAACAGACTTCAGAAATTCAATTTTATGAGTAAAAGAGTCTCCTCGTATTTACGAGACATTGCATTGGAAGACAGGAAAAATTACAGTCATGTAAAAGATTTTTTAAACTTTATTTACAACACAACATGTTTCGCGACGTCTAAGCGACGTATTATGAGGTGTGCTGAAATAACTACATGCGATGGTACGAAAATTCATGCCACGAAGGAGAACGAGAAGAAAAGAAAAATGTGGGAGGTAGGAAGGAGAAAGATCAAGTAGAAGTGAAGTCATCGTCTTCGGACGGAACAAGATTATGCATGTGAGAGATAAACGGATTGATGAGGCTGCGGGTATCGTTAAAAGAAGGAAGTCGCCTGAACGTGAAAGCTCGGCAATTATTTCAACTTCTTCTAACCTACTAAGGAGCCGGCCTCTAGTCGGTTTATGGATAAGCTTGAAGGTGAAATGATTGAAACAATGATTTTGCTCAATGCAGTGCCTCGCTATGGCAGATTTTTCTGGATGATGGTTACGGAATGCGGAGTCATGTTCATCGGAACTATCCTTAAGGGAACGGCCCGTCTGGCCAATATAAACGGCAGAATGGTTAGGGACTGTGCAAGAGGCACGATAAACTCCGCAGCACTGTTCAGGGAGGAGCTTATCTTTCAGAGAAGATAAGTGGCCCAAGGTTAAAAGAGAGTAGAAGGCACATCGATAACCATAGGGTTCAAGAATGCGGGCCATTTTATGAGAGTGGGGGCCGAGAAAGGGCAAACGAACCCAGCGCTTACGAATGGGAGAAAGAACGTGCTGAGGAGCAAGGTTGGACTGCATAGCGCGTTGGAGAGATTTCCTCAAGATAACCTTATCAACGTCAAAAGAGATATTATTTAAGCGCGCGAGTTCTGAGATGTGTGCCTTCTCTATGTTGGAATTGTGGGTGGAGAGAGGAATTGCCAGGAGGCGGTGAACGAAAGCGAGTAATGCGGAGTATTTGTGAGAATAATGATGAAAATAAGAATGCTAGTGTTAGAAGGCTTACGATAGATAGCAAAGTGAGGAGAGAGGCGGTCGTTCTCAAGGTGAAGGGAAATGGTGAGGTCGAGATAATTGATAGAGAGACCGCCGCATTCTTGAACCCTATGGTCATCGTTGTGCCTTCTACTCTCTTTTAACCTTGGGCCACTTATTTTCTCTGAAAGATAAGCTCCTCCCTGAACAGTGCTGCGGAGTTTATCGTGCCTCTTGCGCAGTCCCTAACCATTCTGCCGTTTATATTGGCCAGACGGGCCGTTCCCTTAAGGATAGTTCCGATGAACATGACTCCGCATTCCGTAACCATGGCACTGCATTGAGCAAAATCATTGTTTCAATCATTTCACCTTCAAGCTTATCCATAAAGCGACTAGAGGCCGGCTCCTTAGTAGGTTAGAAGAAATTGAAATAATTGCCGAGCTTTCACGTTCAGGCGACTTCCTTCTTAACGATACCCGCAGCCTCATCAATCCGTTTATCTCTCACATGCATAATCTTGTTCCGTCCGAAGACGATGACTTCACTTCTACTTGATCTTTCTCCTTCCTACCTCCCACATTTTACCGACTTTTCCTTGTGGAAAAGTGAGGTATTACACCCGCCCGTTCAGGTTTCCATTTTATTTATTATTTATTTATTATTATTATTTATTATAAGATTTTCATTTCCGTCGAACTCCTCCGAAACTACCCGACGGATTTTCTTGAAACTTGGCCATATTGTAGTAGTATATCTGAAGATGTGCACCCGCAATTTTTTTGAGAATCGGACGAGTAGTTCTTGAGAAATTTGCAATTTTTTAATTAATTTCTCACTCATTAGGAGTATAGTCGCTCACATTACCTGAAGCAAACCCCTATGCTTTTGTTATCAGTGCGTCTATTGTTATGAAGAACCTTTCATTCGACAGGTTCATTCTTGACAAAGAGTTCATTAAATTAGTTTAGGAGGATGATTTTACATAGTTAGGGCTTCTTTAGGCTTAGGTTAGGTTAGGTTCAGTTATTTCTTCGACTTTTCTCAAAATATATATATTTTTTTTTTCGGATTGTCTTTGTAGCTGGATTTTTAGATGAAGAATATTGGGATGGAATTTGTGGAAGATGGTGGCGATGAGAGACAAATTATGAGCGAATGAAAAGATGAGTGGCTGGAGCCCTAATATACCGTATACTAGACCAATACTAGGCTAAGAATATCGTGTAGGAAAAAGTAATTGTAAAGCTCTTTTTTGTACCGAATTTTCTAGCTAAAAAAGTGAGATATTAGATCCATGGCAATGTTCCTCAAAAACGAGAGTGAACGAGGGCCTGCCGAAGCACGGTCTCTACCGTTAGGTCAAAATGGAAAACGGCGGGCGTCCGAAAAATGCCGTACGTGCCTTATTGACTCAATGAATATTCCTGCATGTAGTTTTTTTTTTTTTTTTTTTTTTCTTTTATGAATTTTAGGTAATTAGAACTGGAGTTTTCTTACATTTTAATATTTCTCATCCCATAACTGGGACTTCTAATTTTCTTATTTTTTTCATTCCGCATTTTTTTTTTCTCGTTACGATTTAAATGTTGCTGACGTTGCTCTCATTTCTTTTCTTTGATTATATCATTTGCTTTTTAGTGTTTTCTTGTGTGCCTACAATTTGTTCGAGAATCAAATGAGCTTAATTGATAGTAATTCATCTATGGTTTTCTAATTGAAATGATGGACAATTTGTTCAGTGATTAGATTTAAGAATTTCTGAACATTTTCCGACTTTTTCTTGAAAAAAAAAGGTGATGCGAGAATAATTAGAGTTTATGAGTCCTTACTAGCAGTGATCCTCTCAGTGAATTTTCATTAGTCAAAGGAAAAGTCGTGTACTACTCACGCGACTGCGTGAGTGTTTTTTCTTTTCTTCTCGTTCTTCTTCGTGGCATGAATTTTCGTACCATCGCATGTAGTTATTTCAGCACACCTGATGATACGTCGCTTAGACGTCGCGAAACATGTTGTGTTGTAAATAAAGTTTAAAAAATCCGTTACGTGACTGTAAATTTTCCTGTCTCCAATTTTATACTCAGAAGAGTAAACTAAAAAACCGGTGTTCGTTCAATGCGGCGCGGACGATTCGGCGCGGTGGCTGAAATCGGCGCCAAAATTAGTCGGCGCAATTGGCTTAAAACTTTCTTTTTCAAGTATTTGTTACGTGTCCATGTAATCAACCTACCTATAAAACTGACTGTACTATCGATAGGTCTTCATCTTGCCCCACGGCTCATAAGCATACCGTATACAACGGCATGATCCACCGCCTTCTCACTATTCCTCTCACGCCTCAGGCTTTTCGCAATGAAGTGAACGCCATCAAATATATTGCCCAGGTGAATTCTAGTAAGCTTGATATTGATGGTGTCGTCCGCAGGAAATTAGTGCGTAGGGCTTTGGACGCCTCCACTTCCTTACCACGGAATTCTCTGAGGACCAGGGATAAGCGAATACGTCTCCCACATCTTGGGAGTTTCTCTTCTGAGTTTAATCGTATCCTCCGCCCTCTAGGACTCCGTCTTGCTTATTATAGTATCAACAAACTAAGGACCCTACTCTGCCGGCTGAAGGATCCCATCCCTAAACCCCCAAAAAGTGGAGTTCACTAGTTGGACTCTTCTGACTGCCCAGCTGTTTACATTGGTGATAACGGGAGGCAATTTGATACCAGAATTTCTAAGCACATTGATGCTGTTACCAACAACAAGCCTAAAAAATCTGTCTTTGCCGCACATCTTCTGGAGTCTGGTCACTCCTTTGTCAGAGAGAGTGAGACCTTCCTACATTTAGAGAATTCGTTTCACAGTCGTAAGGCACTTGAGACCCTTGAGATTGCTCACCATGGGGCTGATCCCGAAGTTTTGATACTGAATCAATTCATACCTGAGTGTCGGTTTATCAACAGCCTCGTTCATGATTTTAACGTAACGTAATGACTTTTCTATAGTTTTGTGATCTCGTTTTATATACACAATTATTTTTCCGTTTTGGTTAATTTAATATCTGTTTTTCTTATTTTCTGGTCAACTTTTTCGGTTCCGTGTCTCCATGGACACCCCCCCCCCCCTTTGTAGACTTTTTTTTATATCATTGTCGTTGGTCTCGTCCTCGTGCGATTTCTCCTTTTGTATGTGTGGCTGACTCTGTTTGATTTGATTTCCGTATTCTAATGACCTCATTTTCTTTCCCGTTTCGTCTGCCCCAGTGTATTCTCTTTCCTCCTCTTGTCTTTTCCTGTTCCCTCTTGTTTCCTTACTACGTAATCCTCTTTTCTTTCATGATTGATTTTGAACAATTCATTTTAATTTATTTTTTATCTGTTCACTTATTCAATAATAATTATGAATCACCGCAACCTCAATAACCGTGTCAAATCAATTCACGAAAGGGAATCTTGGATCATACAATAGATAGACCGAGTATTTATCCTATGAGGTTGCGTCAACCGTTGATGCGAGGACATAAGGATCGCTGAATCTTATTTATATTTTTTTGGGCAAAGCGGGAAAGATTTTGTGAGAATTAACGTACAAAACAAATGCATTTGCGAGCTAAAAACAGCGTTGAAGGGGAATGCGAAGTCTTGTCAGCGTTGCAGGCCTAGTCGATTTGAGCGCCGTGTGACTGCTTACTTGATATAATCACTTAAATTTCAGAAATGAAAGAGAGTGCTCTACCCATACAGTACATCTCATCGAAAATTATTAACAGAACACTACACATAGTTTCATGTATCTCATTTACGAAAATTTAATCTTTCAGAAAAGAACAATATCATTAGGAAATTTGACCTTTTTGTCACGCTAGGATCGGTCAAGAAACAGGCTCTGCTTGTAATTATTTATTCGTGAAGAAGACGTTTCAATCTCATTAAGATGTTCATTGGTATAAACTGAGGAACGACTTTTCTATACGTCTTGTACGAATAAATAATTGTGCGAGCAGAGCCTACTTCTTTGAATCTAGAACAATTATCATTCTGGCCACAATAGAGAACGAAAATATAATCTTATATCTACATAAACAGAATCTAAAGAAAAAAATTAAAAAAAGAAGGCACATAAGAAGCAAAAATTTAGTAAGATTTTAAAATTTGTAGGATCAACATAGAAAATAATATCAAGGTTACGCCAAAAGCAAAGAGAAAACTTCAACTTACGCTTTCATTTGAATATTTGGTCGTAAAATCACCGGAAAAAATTGATCAGAAAATAAATGAATTGATTGATCAATAACTGATAAGTTATGTAGACTTACTTTGTGTGTACAAAAGTATCATAAATACATACGTAGTTACCCAAACGTAGAACATTTCAGAAGTAAAAATAGATATTGTATAATATTGTAGAAATATACATAAAGGAAACGAAGAAAAAATGGATCACTCGAGGAAAGAAAATTCGTAAAAGAGGTCAATACCGTACCGTAACTATACAAGCCAGATATCCTTATTTATAAATTCAATCATAGGCAGTAGGTTTTACGAGCAGTTTTTCTTGGACGACTACGAAATATTTTGCCTCCAAAAATTTCTGGATGTCTGATTCTGATATCATAGCGGTATGTCTAAGGTCCACATACGTCAATCTCTCCAACTTTTCCAGCTTGGTCAAAGCGCCATTTGTGATTTTCGAACAACCAGATAAATCTAGCCACGAGAGAGTTTTTACTGTGGTGGCTGGTGGTGTGACTAATTTCGCTATACCATCATCTGTTAATTCGGAACACTGCGACAAATCCAATACAGACAACAGTGGAATGTGCAGTGCAATGTAATGCACAGAGATGTCCGTGATTGGGCAACCTGACAACTTCAACGTATGTAAATTACGTGGAAAACCGGATCTCGTATTCTTCGGCAACAGGATTTCACGCACAGTTACATCGTTCATATCAACGATGAAGCTTAGGTCAAGAGTTGTAAGACTCAAACAATTGCCCGATCGTAATGCAATCACTCCGTTTCGGGTACAACCTTGCAACGATAATTCGCGCAGAAGGGGAATTTTAGCCGTAAGCCATTCGAGCTGGTTTTTTGAAATTGCTGTTCGATTCAGGATTAAACTTTCTGGTTGTTTTTTTACTATGTTGGCTAAAAAATGCGGGCTAGTTCTTGTGTTTGACATATCTATTTTTTTCCATAGCGAAGGACTGAGGCTTACATTTAACCAATCTTTGCAAACGAGCGCACAATCCGCCAACTCCGCTGGTGTCAACCATTTGAATACCAATATTAGTGATGCACATGTCATGTACGATGGTAAAACCTGATTCGCATCGCCCAGAGAAGCATTTGCTCCACACGTTGAAGGGATATTGCTCGGTTGAATAGGACACGTTGACCTTTTTGTAGCTCTAACTGAGTTCACGCTCAATTGATCAAACAGCTTGGATTTCTTTTCATTTTTCAGAGAGACTCCTGTAGCCATTTTCAATTTGTAAGTCGATTACCTGAAAGATCAAAAAATAAGCTTCATTATGATATGGGCGGATGTATGAATTTTGTAAGCCTTAACTAAGGTCAACGTGATTGATTGGGAGAGAGAATAATTAGAAATTGTATTTCATGCCTCCTCCAAGCAGAACACAATGTAGTATCTCACGTCAGTGCAGTGCAGCCACAATTTTAAAGCGAAAAAATCATCTTCACCCTATCCACTATCAACCACCTAACACGATTCTTCATTCTTTCGTTTTGTGCAAACGTCGCCACACGTGTGTCGCCTGATCATTCTCGTTATTCGAACATTCTTGTTGCGAAATTTTGTCAGATACTAAATTTTTCTTTCATTGTGTGCCATGGAAAAAAGAAAACTCGAAAGACTTCTCAAGAAATTGAACATATCACTAAAAAAGCATCGTTCTAGTTCTTGGACCACACGGTAAGGAAATACAATCAAACACTAACGCGGCATGAACGGACATGCTTTGCTGGCTGTAACACTGCGAGCTCTCACTCGTATGAAGTGTTTATTCCTACATTGCGAGCTCTTACTCGCAATCTTCAATCGACCTATTTGGAATGCCTAAAGAGAGATTGTACTGTGAGCTCTTACTCGTAAGGAAATTTCAAAACTGTTTACATTATTTGGTGTTTCCGACCTTCGGCAACACGAAATTCTCGACATCGAGAAGTCAAAAACTTCTCTACCCGACTATGCGGAAAATGACTGATAGCGGAACCAAAGAACTCCTTTCGACCTATTCGAGAGTGAATTTCTTTCCGACCTATTCGGAAAAAGAAAATTCTTTATACAACCTTCCAGAACTCCTCTCGACCTATTCGAGAGTGAATTTCCTTCCGACCTATTCGAACTTCCGACTTATTCGAAAAGAATTCGCCTGCCTTATGTTATTAATACACTCGACGTATTCGAAAACGTGTATTTTTCCGCGACCTATTCGCGTAAGATTTTAATAAATTTTAGAAAAATTTTCTTGCGATGCAATCTAATACAAACGGTTGGGAAAAACCTTATAAGGATAATCGTACCAAAGCACCGCCGATCCACAAAGAGGTTACTTCCCATTGGGAAGAAATAATCCACTTAGGTCTTGACCAGGAAGAAAGAAAAGATCTGCTGGAAGAATTTCCGCGGCTGGAGAATCGTGAATTCTTAGAACCCCTAATTCAAACGAAGAGCTCTATCCTCTTATATGAACGAAGGTGCCCTGACTAGAGATAAAAGAATTACGGAAAAACAAAAAAGGCTAACGACCTGTTTGGCTAGTATAAGAAATACCTTGTCTGCTCTCATTTCCTCAGATTCCATAAATGAAACCCAACTTGAACCGGTGATAAAAGCAGGACAGCTCCTAGCGGATACCTTGCACAAAGAGTCAATAATTCGTCGAAGCCTTATCTTAGCGCTAGTGAGCTCAAATATGAAAGATACTCTTTCAAAAACGAATATAGGAGAATTTCTTTTTCGCTCCGAGTTGAGCGAAGCGATTAAATGTGCTAATGAATTACGTAAGTTTGAAAAAAAAAAAAAAAAAAAAAAAGCTTCCGCGGGAAGACTTACGTTTTTGCGTGTTCGCAAAAGAGTGGAAACTAGTCACTACAGACCCAGTGCTTCTCTCGTGGATCAAGGGATATAGAATCCCGTTTTCTCAATACCTTACGCAAGCATCTACACATCCAAGAAATCGGCCTCTCTCAACTAAAGAAAAAACAGCGCTACGAGACCTCTTATACCAAAATTATTAACGAAGGGTGCGATTAGGCCCTGTATATCTGTCTCCGACCAGTTCAATTCTCCTATTTTCCTGGAACCTGAATCAGACGGCACTTATCGCATTCCTGAATCTGAAATCGCTCAATAAGTTCATTTCCCCCGTACATTTTAAACTGGAGGACTATCAAGTAGCCGCTAAATCAATTCAAAATTGGATTTAAAGGATGCTTACTATTTAGTAGCCGTTCACCCAAATGACTAAAAATTTCTCAGTTTTTTGAACTCGATGGCGCGCTATATTCAAGTGCTTACCCTTTGGCCGAACCACAGCGATCAAACTAACGGGACCGGTAGTTAACTATCTACGCAAATAGGCTTCCAGTCATAGTAGTTTATTTAGACGACTTCTTATGAATAGCACGCCCAAAAAGCCTCTTGTACAAATAACGTCGCTACAACGTGCTTCTTGCTGGCCTACTAGGGATTCTCTTTTGCGGCAGAAAAATATCTTTTAATGTAAGGTGAGAGGAAAACTCCCGCTTTCCGTGTGACTTTGTGTGTTGGAAAGCGCGTCATTCCCGGGTAAAAATCCAGTAGGTTGTAGGAAAGTAGCTTACATGGCCGGAAAGTACTTTCCACACCTGCTACAACCGGTGTATGGGAGAGAGTGAGGGTGAAGAGCAAACAGTAGCGTATCACGCTCGGCCGCAATTCTCCGGTAGGCACTCCTCGCGTGATGAAGTCCAGCTCCGAGATCTGATAAAGAATGGCTTGCTTATTTTGTCTGCGAGTGCGTATGCACCGCGTTTGTACATAGGAAATAATGTACGAATATTATTCTCTCGCTCTCCGAGACACCGGTGTAGAAGATAAGACACGAGGCAAATAACGTTCGCGAACGCATCACATGATGCAACAATGCAGAAATCGAATGTCGTGAACATTATAATTATTGAAGAACAAAAGAGAGTAAAATGATGGAAGTATTTGTGCTAAACAGTGATTGTCACCTTTAAAGACACACGAAAAGTGAGGATTTTCCTCTCATCTTACATTAAAATAGTATATTGAACAGGATCGGAAAGTAAGCGATCAACTCGTACGAATTACATCACTCGGCTTCGCCTCGCGACGCAAACACGTACTCGTTAATCGCTTACTTTCCGCTCCTGTTCAATAATATACTATTTCCTCCAACTACAAGTTGCCAATATTTAGGATTCGTTTTTACTTCTTTCGAAATGACATTGTCCTTACCAACACAGAAGTGAGAAAAACTGAAAAGTCATTTCATGCAGCTAGTTGACTAGTAAAAAAAAATAAATAAATAAATAAATAAAAAAATGTCCGAATTCCCGGCAAACCAAATCGACCAGATTTCAACGTCGATTTTCCCAGTTTTCGTCCAAAAATCGACTGAAAAAATCGACCAAATTTCGACCAGCTATCGACGTCGATAACGGGTCGAAATATTTCCGGATAGCGCTAAATTTTCGACTAAATTTCGACCTACATTCGACGTCGAAATCATACTCACAGTTTCAATCGACCAGATCTCGTCGTTGAAATCTAGTCGATTTTTCTTTCTTTTTGAAAATTTATTCTAAAATCGACGTCGAAATTTGGTCGATGAAGATCGCTTCTCAAGAGTTCGCTAGAAATTCGACGTCGAAATTCGGTCGATGATGATCGCTTCTCAAGAATTCGCTATAGAAATTCAACGCAGTGTCGGATTTAGCTTCTGTGGGGCCCGGGACCAAATTTTTGCGGGGACCCCAACCCCAATTTTTGTTTTTTTTTGGGGAGAAAACTATAATTGTACGGCAAAATAGAGTGTCAGTACGACAAATTTTCTACGACAAAATAGAGTGTCTGTACGACATTTTATTAATTGAAACACGCCAGACCGTATGCGACAATCTAACGCGTTGGAACGACTTTTTTTTTGTACTAGTACGACACTAAAACGAGTAGTCAGACAAAATAATAGCGTTTACGTCTCTGTAACTTCTAATACGCCAAATAAAATGATACTACGACTTAAACAATGGACCGATGCGTACCAATGGGCAGCAGCAAACCACAAAGTAATTGAAAAGGCAAACGGCAGTCAAGTGTATTACACACATTCGTCCACGCTGTGTGAGTCGATAATACCTGAGCTTGTTCAGGAGTACAAAGATAAAGAAGGGCAGTGGACAGATTTCACCGAATTTGTTCATTTGAAGTGCAAGATACCCTATCAAGCAGATTTCAATAGAATTTCTACAGCAGAAATTCAACGAAATTTCTACTGTGAAACGCTGTGCAGCAGATGGCCCCCTAAAAATCTGCGGCAGATTTATATGCGTTGCGTTGCACGGCGTTTCGAAGCGTAATTCTTGACGCGACAGATAGTTTTCTGCTTCGTCCGCGGCAGAAAATTCAAAGATCTTCTGCTGTTGTTCGCTTTCTTCGCGGCAGACGATACAATATTTTCTGCCTCTATCCACAGATTTCTATATAACAAGCTAGATACGAGACGCGCCATATAACGCCATGTAAAAATGTTGTGAGCGGCAGTCGCATAATGGTTCCCCGCACTGCAGGCAGAAAACAAAATTCCCATAAGACGCTGTACACTTTGAACTTGAATAAGTGAACGAAAACTGATTCTTTTAAGCCGAAATTTTGATAAAAATTTTTTTATTGCCTCATTAATCTATAGCGAACAGAATTTGGCAATTTCAAGTCATCTATCATATAGCTACCATAAGACGCAGTGTTAAATTGCCTGCCCCGCGGTGTGTACCCTGCACCGCGGCCGCGTTCTGTTAGCGCCTGCATTGCTCACAGATACTTTGGCGCGTTTTGTATCTAGGTTATTATATAGAAATCTGTGCCTCGCAGAAACTTGGTGTTTTCAGCTGCTGTCTGCTGCGTCTTGTTCAACAAGCTAAACGTCGTATTCTGCCGCGTTACGCTTTCGCGGTAAAATAATTTCGAATTAGTTTCGAAATAATTACGAAATAAATTCATAAAATGGGTTCAAATTTAATTTAAAAATTAAATATTCGCCCAGAATAATGAGAAAAAAAAAGGAAGAAAAAAAGTCGAGATTTACCGTCAAGAACAGATGGATGCTTCCCAGGGCGACACCGGGATTCGAATCTGAAGTTCCTACTTACAAGACCTATCCTATCCTAACGTCCCTAACCGCTACGCCATCAGTCGCTCGCTTGATGACGGCTGCTTCTTTGCATTTAGCTGTATTCAATTATTGACAGAAATATTTTTTCGCAGTAATTTTCATCTCATATTAAATGTATGGATAGTGATGTAAAAACTGGCAAAAGATAAGTAATATCAAATTTTTCAGGAGAGCTTTTTTGCGCCGTTTTTCTCGTTCACAAGAGAAAATGATTGAGTTTTGAGTTCGAGAAAGTGCTATTTACAGGAGATATCGAGTATGCTCATTGTTTTGATTTTGTGAGGTTGACTTATTGATGTTGAATAGATGAAGGTAGAGGTGGGGCATTCGTAAATCGAGAGGATGTTGCTAGGAAATTTGCGGAAGGAGAAATTTCCTGTAGGCCACTCAGGAAAAGTTCTGCATATTTGGCGCAAGACCTTGTCCTTAGGCTTGTTCCAAAGACGCCGATGGCCAATTTAAAAGAGATAGTTTGGACTGAATCAACTGAAAACGAGGAAGATTTGCTAGCCGGGTTATACCTATACAAGGGCTTCATAATCAAAATGAGAAAAGATAATAGATCGGTAGAGTTGCAGTCGAATTCTTAGGTGTATTTTAAAATGTTGACTGTTCTGTGAATTTTGGCTTAGATTTTTGTACGTACGACGAGTTTATCTGAATTTCTAATCAAAAAGAAGGCCTAGATTGCTCTCAATCTTGAACTATTGTAAAAGTGAGAAGGGACAGTTTTGATTGGGGTACGTTTTTAAAACATGAAAAGATACGTTTTTTTGTAGGTTGAAAGAGAGTTCATACCAAAAGTCCATGTAGAGATAACGTTCAGGGATTCCTCAAGTACTTTGTAGGTCATTACTCATTAGGGTGGAGCGAAAAACTGTACAGACACGCACCCATAAGAAAATATTTATTTAAACACTACCGGTTTCGAACCTTATCGGGTTCATCATCAGGCGATTTGTTCTCATGTATGCGTGTCTGTACAGTTTTTCTCCACCCTAATGACCCCTATGGCTCGCAACTAAGCACACTCTATCTCTGTGGGCTTTAGTCGAAAAGAAAAATTAGTCGTCTCCAAATAGATTTTGGGATACAAGAGCTTCGATTAGGAGAAGAAGATATTGATGGACATAAAAAAAAGAGGATTCGAAGTTCTTGTTGTGGGATGACTGTTTCAATGACTTGGGGAGGGGAGGGAAGCGATACTTCATCAGGATTTTGACTCTTAATACAGTTACGGAAGAGATGGGGACTGAATGGAAAGCTTCGGGATTATTTCTCAACAGCTTTCCACTTAACAATGACAAATGCAGGTTGGTAAAATGGACCAGGTATCTTGCTCGATTTGGTGTTCTTTGTATAGGATTAGTTTTTCTTGCAAACACAAAGATTCCTCAGTTGACATGTTTCATTCCTTCAATCTCACCGCACTCCAATTGAAAAAATCATAAGTACCTTCCCCCTATTCCCGCTTCTCTTTAGAAATTGGACTTGGAAAAATCTTCGCATTTTTTTTCTGGCGGGCAAATTTATACTCTGCGGGTAATTCAGAAATTTGCAAGTATAGTCCTGAGTGGGAGGGGGGGCTGCGTGAATTTACACCCCGTAGGTGGTCTAGAAATTTGAAAGACATGCCCTGCAAGCGAGCGTGGGTCCCTGTACTTGTACAAATTCACACCCCGTAGGCGATTCAAAAATTTGCGAGTACAGCCTTTGGGAGCATGCGTGTTTGCGTGTGAATTTATAACCTGTGAATGATTCAAAAATTTGCGAGTGCTGCCTTTAAACCTTACTGGCGTGCGCAGGCGTAATACTCCGCGGGTGAATCAGAAAACAGTTGGCGTTTGCGTGCCTGTGCAATTCCGCCTGCGAATTGATACCGCATGGGAATTCAAAAATTTGCGAGTCAATACTTTACAAATGTGCGCGTGCGCCTGCGAATTTGCGAGTGAGCCCCACGGAGCAAAGTAGCTTAACACACAGTACGTTAGACTTCTACGAAACCACAATTGGGGGGCAAACAAGTGGAGCGAGTAAGCCCCTCGGAGTTAAGCAGCTTTAAATGCAGAATGCTAGGGGCCGGATCCTTTCCTCGACCGCTTGAAAAGCAGCTCCGATCGCTTTTTTGGCCAAATCATTAGCATGAAAATAGAGGTTCGTTGGTACTCCTGCTCACCCCCATCAATGTGTTTATTGGTTCATCTAAATTATCCCTAATCAAAATTGTACCTCTCATAAGTCAGCGTGGGTGTTGAAGCAGAAACTTTTTTCAGCCGTACGACGTATCGATTAAAATAATCGACGCGTTCAGAAACAGAATTAAAATTCGGTACCAAAACGCTGCACTGTGAATTCCGCGGCGTATTTGCGACTTTCTTTTCAGTTGCTGAACGTGGTGGGCAAAATGTTCGACGTTCAACAGCAGAATGCAAATTCAGCCCCATAACGCTGCAGATTCTATCACGGCGTATACTTAGAAGTTTTTTCCAGCTGCGAAACGTTGCGTTTAAAAAAAGTAGCGTTCAGCAACAGAAAAACGTTCAGCACCCAAACATGGCAGATTCCATTCTAATGCGTTTAGCAGAAGTGTTTATTGCGCTGCGATAAAAAGCAGAAAATTGAATCTGCGGTTTCCGCCACATAGCAGAAAGTTGAATTCTACCGCGAAACCCCGCACAATTAGCCTGAGGCGCGTTTAGTCGCGACTATATTCTGCCCCATTCAGCTGTTGTCATGGCGGAAGAGCGACTTTTTCTGCCGCGATCTGTGGCAGTTTTTTTAAGTCCGCTCTCTTCTGCCGTGAATGTTCGACACATACGCTGCAGAACGCTGTAGAAAAACGCACATTTTTACTGATAGGGTAGGGAAGATCAGTATGGCTAATGGGTGCACTTGTACCATGTTCAGCAAATCATACACGTGCAAGCACCTCCTGGGGATGAAAATCCGTCGGAAGCAAAATTTATTCCGCTTGGTCAGAAACAAAAGAGGGGGAAGCCAGTATTAGCAAAACAAGCTCTAATTGTTCAGTAATAATAATAAGTACATCTATCTGAAACCTACACTTTTTTAATCTATGAATTAGATCTGATAATGTTCCGAAGTTTTTTCGTCGGTTTCAATGAATTACGCGGAGCGTCTTTTTTATCTTTTTTATCGTGAAAATTCAATTTTTGCCGTACCCAAGTTGGTGTACAATAATATTACTAGTCGTATAAGCCTATATTTTGTCGGGATTACTTTTATTTGTCGTAATACATACATTTCTGACGTACATTCACTTTTTTTTATCTGTCCTCTCTGTTTTTTGTCGTTAGTTAATTTACGCTGGCGTACAACCTATTATTCGTGTCGTACTGACACTCTATTTTGCCGAAGCATTAAATTGGCCCCCCTTTTTTTTTGGGTGAAAAATATTTTTGCTCGTTCCGTTCGCGATTAGGTTTATAATATGAATTTTAATTAGCGAAAGCCTCTAAATTGCGAAGGCCCGGGGCCAATGGCTCCCTTGGCTCCATCTTAAATCCGCTACTGATTCGATGTCTTATTGGACAATACAATTATTTGCATAGAGCTTCGTTATGCCCGATACCAGGTTTCTAATTATCCGTAGACCTTTATTATACCCTGATACCGAGTCTTTAATGAACGATCTCAACGCACGTATGAAACGTGAAATCAATTGACTATCTTCTGCTATTCTCTCTCTCTCTCTCTCTCTCTCTCTCTCTCTTATAAGATATCTGACTGCCTAATCTTTCTACGAGTATCAGTGCGACGGTACCAACACAAAACTTGAAATTATATGTTAGTCGATTTCGACGTTGATTTCTAGTCAAAATTTGAGTTTGAAAAAGTAACATCGGTGGTCTTACAATTCGACCTAAAATCGACGTCAAAATGAAGTCGATTGTGTGTCGAAAACAACTTGAAATTATATATCAGTCGATTTCAACGTCGACTTCTGGTCGAAATTTGTGTTTGGAAAAGTAACATTGTCGTTCTCATAATTCGACTAGATATCGACGTCAAAATGAAGTCGATTTTACGTCGAAAACAACTTGAAATTATGTCAGTCGATTTCTAGTCGAAATTTGCAATTGGAAAAGTAACGTTGGCGGTCTTATAATTCGACCCAATATCGACGTCAAAATGAAGTCGATTTTGCGTCGAAAATCAATGGGGTTTGGGAGACGCATATTTCAACCTGATATTGACGTCGAAGTTAGGTCGAAATCTGGTCGAAATTCTCAAAAATTTAAAATCAACGTCAAAAATAGGTCGAATGTTGGTCGATTTTTTGATCGACCTGAATTCGACGTCGTTTCGACTGTCGATCTGGTTTGCCGGGTTGTCCCTTGGTTCTTTAGCAGCAACCTGCCCTGCCATCAAATACCGTTGGGCGTATACTAAAAAAACCTCAAAAGAGAAAAATATCTAGCACTAATACGAAACAAGGGAAGTTACAGCAGCCGCATGCAAAAACGTGCCCACTTGCCAGAATTTGCCTGGTGGCTATCGCATATTCAAATAGGCTTCATGCCGCTCATCACAAAACCTTATGCTATCGAAATTTTTTCAGACGCGTCTTTGGTAGGCTGGGGAGCTTCGTGTAAGGGGCAAACGGCTCGCAGTTCTTGGACACTCGCTGAATAATTACCTCATATAAGCTAACTAGAAGTGTGGGTGGCTTTTTTTTTTTCGCCCTCAAGTCCTTCACAAAAAGGTTAACCAATCGAAACATCCTGTTAAGAGTAGACAACACAACTGCCATTGCCTATATTGATTGTATGGAAGGTATCAAATTCCCAAATTTAAACGTCATTGCCTTAAAATTATGGCAATATTGTGAAAAATTCAACCTAACCGTTTTGCATCCTACATCCGATCGGCAGATAAGGACGCGGCAGACGCAGAGTTGAGAAAAACTGAAACAGAGATAGAGTACAAATTATCGCAAAAAGCCTTGGAAAAAAAAATAGGCATTCGGAGGTTGATTTATTTGCATCTAGAAAGAACAACAAATGTGACAGGTACTTCTCTTGGAAATGCGATCCGGATGCAGAAGCGGTGGATGCCTTTACTATCCCTCGGACAGATGAAAACTTCTACGCCTTCCCCGCTTCTCACTGGTGTTAAGAACTATTCAAAAAATCATACGAGAGAGATAGAGCAATGGGCATCCTGGTCAAACTGCCCAGGACAACCCTGGTTTCGGCTCTTCAAAGAACGATTCGCCTCTGAGCCAGTACTTCTTCAACCATTTGACACCTTGCTTTAATCTGCCAACATGATACCGCACCCTCTAGCCATTCGGCTTTCCCTGGTGGCAGGGATTGTATCCAGGAAGCCCTAGCTAACTACCAGAACCTGTTGCCTTCAATCATTGAAATCCTTTTCGCATAAATCCAAAACTCAACAATGCAAACATGTACACCGGCACTCAACAGATGGTGGTATAAATAAATATGTTCCATCCACGGACCAGATACTTATCTTCCTGCATCAAGAATTCTGCTCAAGCATCTCATACGCACACCCAACTGCGCAAGAGCGGCCATATCACTGATTACAGGTTCCACCTGCCGGAAAAACTAGTAATAAATTGGTTTTTTAAAGGAGTCGCAAATTTGAGACAAATTGAGGCCGGCACAACGTAAATACAATATTACGTGGGACCCCCAGTGTGTCCTGCGTTACTTCAAGAACCATTCAACCAGATTCCAACAAAGTCCTTAGCTACAATATCAAAAAAGAAACTCAACCTTACTGACGCTTACTACGGGACAACAGCTTCAAACTCTCAGTTTGATAAAAGTTCAGAATATACAACAAATGGCAGACAAAATATTAACTTTCATCTCTGATCAAGTAAAAAAGTCAGGAAGAGGACGGACGCAACCCCTTCTTACCCTGCCATTCTTTCAAGACCCACAAGTGTGTACCGCGCACACACTGATCCATTACCTAAATACTACGCAACCCTTAAGCAATGCAATTCAATGAAAAATCTGTTCATTACAACAAACACCCCAATACATCCAATATCCACTTAAACGCTTAGCAGACGGATACGTTCGAAATCTTCAGGAAGCCTACCTATTCTGGTGTCACAATAGATGGCTACTCGTACTGTCCCTCCTCCCATAAGCATGCAGCTTTTCTTACGATGATCCACCGATTAGTGGCTACCCCCCTCACACCTGAAGCATTCAAGAAAGAAGTAGACACTATCAAGCTCATAGCGGAGAACAATCATGTGAAATTGGATATAGATAAAATAATTCACAAAAAACTTATTTCTAGAGCTCTCGATGCCACCACCTTTCATCCAAGAGACACAAGCTGTAAAAAAGAAAAATGGATCCGCCTCCCTTTCCTCGGCAAGCTCTCGTCCCATATATCTCGTTTACTCAAACCTCTGAATCTGAAGCCAGCTTTCTATAACTTAAACACCAGTAAGAAGAACTTCTGCCGTATCAAAGACCCCACTCCTACGGAGAGTAAGAGTGGAGTTTACAGACTCCAATGCAATGACTGTCCGTTCGCATACATAGGGCACACAGGCCGTGCGCTAAAAACTAGACTCAAGGAGCATGAGAGTGCCCAAAAAAAAAAAAATAGGAATCCCAACAAATCGAATTTTGCTGCCCATCTTCTGGCATCCGGACATTCGTTTCCAAGGCCTGAAAATGTCCGTCTCTTGCATGAGGAGAGCTCTAAAAATAAACGCGTTGCATTGGAGACAGTAGAAATAATAAAAGCTGTTCGTAATTTCTCCCCTATAGTAAACGAGATACTTCCCTTATCACATCTCGCTGATACTATCTACGAAAACTTGCAAGTTCAGACTTCGGTGATTGACGTAATATTTGTGTGTGATTCATTGTATGTTCGTTCTTCCTTTTTAAACGGGTAGATTACTACTTCAGTAGTATTCTGTTTCTCGCCCGTCGATGGTCACTGAACCGAAAGCGCTCGCGTATATTGTAATTAAAAATTATACGACATTGTAAAACTACTCTTATTTATCAAAGGGACTTTACATTCAAGCGGGGTGGATTGCCAATTTGAGCCACATAGTACTTGGCACGCATCAACGGCGGCTGCCCAAAGAGGAAGGGTGTCATCTGATGTCATTATGAAGGCAGCAGGGTGGACCGCAAAGTCGCAAACGTTCGCACGGTTTTACAATTGACCCATCATCTCGGAACAAGCCAACTTTGCCTGAACGGTCCTCAATAGTTGGAAGAAAAAATTAATTTTTGCAAATATACGTAGGTCAGTAGTAACCGTTAAAAAATTTCTGTTAAAAAGATTGTCAGCATTTGACTACAAAAAAGTTTTTTCTGTGGGAAAGAAGAAATAAAGACACGAATGTAGTTCAAAGATACTTCACATATTTTTGCCTATTACCCAAGATCTTTCAGTTGTTTTACAGCTCCTGTTATCGAATAACTCGAGGTATTGCTACGAGCGCTTTGAACATCTACATTGTGTTCTGCTTGGAGGAGACATGAAATACAATTGTACAATTGAACAAACTTACACTACTCTTATTTATTATTATGTGTCGTAATATTAAAAACCGCCTCGATGTTACCTGGTGAAGTTCAATTGAAATTGTATGAAGGCCTCCTACAAGCAGAACAGTCCCTCCGCTATACTATTAAAATGGAGGTAACTCCCAACCCTTGAGCATTCCCTCGCAGCAATGATTCACTTTGAAGAAAGAAGAATCGTGTTACGTGGTTGATAGTGGATAGGGTGAAGATGATTTTTTCGCTTTAAAATTGTGGCTGCACTGCACTGACATGAGATACTACATTGTGTTCTGCTTGTAGGAGGCCTTCATACAATTTCAATTTAACTTCATCAGGTAAGTTTGTTCAATTGTACAATTATGAGTGGGAAGAGTAAAAATATACGTTTGCATAGGAGTGCAGTCACACTCACGCGTTTGGGCATGGAAAATTTAAAACGCTCTCCCATGGCAACCCTGGGCTCTTGCACGTCCTTCCGAGTCTTCCCGCTTTTCACTTGACTAATGTCTCATCGGTTCTGATCAACAATATGACTATCAAAAAAGGGGGAAGGTTGGAAAAAATTCGCAAAAAAGGTATAACTGCTGGAAACTGTTAGGCGAGGTGTCTGTGAAAACCCGACTCTCCCTCCACTCGGAGCTTCCACAGTCATTAAAAAAAGGGGCTACAAAAAACTGAATATGCATGTTTTTTTTCGATTTTTTTCAAAATATTGACATTAAAGGAACAAAATACCTCAGTAAAGAAATATTTTTCATAAAATTTTCTACAAAAAAGCTCATTACAAAAATTCACGTACACGTCATTCTAAAGGAGCTACAGACTTTTTAAAATTTGGAATAATTGTATACAATTGTATATAATTCATTGTAGTTACTTGGCGTCTGCGTCATTCACTTACTATATTACTGCGTCTGTTCATTGGTGGAAAATATTTAGGATAGGATAATGAATGCGTGATAAAAATCCATCCCTCCCCAAGGTCAAGATTCCCGAGGGGAAGGGGGGAGAGAGCAAAGAAGCGTTATCTATCGTCGAAGGATTTAATTTTTTAGCTGCCATCTTGAATTCTAGCGTGTATTGATCGTCTCAAGTCCGATATACCTGATAAACCACGGCGTAAAGGATTTGTTGAAATGAAATTTGTTGACTGACGTTTTGTTTCACGACTTTTTTTTATCGACCAACAGCTCACCAAAAATGAGTCATTTGCACATGCTTCCAGTATCAAATATTTGACAACAATTATAACTTGAACTAATAAAAAAAATGCTGACGCAGCCGCGTAAGCAACACACGACTTTTCACCCCTGCTTGTAACTATAAGCATTGTGCTTGAATCCTAACTTCAGAAACTTATTTCATAGAATAGATCGTTCCCTCTATGAGACTCATATATTCTCACTATCCCTCGACCCCTAATTCAGTCTTGATCATCATGGGTTCTCTAGCATCATTCGATGTTATCCTCAGCCGCCCTTCTCTTTATCCACACATAAGCTGTTGAATTCACGCTCTAATCGCTTTCTACTATTTCAGCTCCATTCTAATATTCTCCATCTGCATACCTGGCCACAAGAGCATCCCAAAAAACGAAAAGATGGGAAAAGCAGCCAAACAGGCAATCAACCACTCATCAGCCAGCTCTCCAAACCACTTTCATAAATACATCATCAATGCCTGGTTCAATCATTGATTTAATCTCAAATCACCTCCAAACAAGCTATTCAAAATTAAAAATATTCCAATCCCTTGAGACTCCTTGAATCAATTCACTCGCAGAGGAGAAATAATCATCACTAGCCTCAGAATTAGTCATTCTAGGCTCACACTTACCCATCTCATCACGTATCCTACGTCTCTTTAATACTCTCATTGCGATTCTGCCCCTGCCCCCCCCCCAATCATTCTACATATCTCTTCTTGCCGCAAATTTGCATCACTTCGCAATTCCATATACAAATAATCACATAGAAGCACCTTAACGTATTTTCATTCCTCTGACAATCAAATGCCCTCTTCTGCATCTAAGAAACTCTCATCAGTTTATTAATTTTTTTTTTAAAAAGAAGGAATTTTGATAATCGAATGTATAAATTTTCCAAGTCCCTCTCCATGATACAGATTTAAAATTGTTTCAGGTTCATCCATTACGTATTATATGAAGCTCGAGAGTCAAAATTTCTCTCAAGTTCTCATGTTTCCCACAAAACAAATTTTTTGCAATTCTCATCGGACTTTGTTAGAGAAACCGTCAGTTTTTTGAGTAAAGATCAGTAGGTGGGGCGCTACTTTTATCTCGCCTTTTCTCCGGCAAATTTCATATGATGGGGGAAATTATGATAGAAAGAATAAAAATTCCATCTGATGACGTCACGCTTCAATTTGAGATTTCTCACGAACCAGGCATTGTATCAACACCAGGTTTTTTTTTATCAACATTTAAAAAAAAAACTATCTTGCCATATCAGAGTTATGGGAGTAGGAATTTTTTACGAAAATTGAGTGCAACTCAGGAAACTACTGATCCGATCCTCAAAAAAGAATGCAGGTGCACATTTTTTTTTCACTGAGGTATTTTTTATGTACAGGCAATATTTTTTGAGTAAATGCTAAAAAATTGAAATCACGCTTCTTTGCTCTCCTTCCTCGAGAATCTTGACCTTGAGGGGTGATGAGTTTTTATCATGCATTCAGTACCCTATTCTGAACATTTTCCATTAATGAACAAACGCAGTAGTATAGTATGTGAATGCTAACCTCCAAGATCATAACACTGTATACCGACAACTCATCAGTAACATTGTCTGTATATCAATTTTATAACCCACCAGCCCTACTTTACCGACGGATCTAAGTCTGGACTTGAAACCGGGCACGTTTACTCGATTCAAGGCATCATGATCAGTCATTGATTGAAGAATTGAGGAAACGCCCTACACTCTCATCTTTCTCATCTCCATCGCTCCACCCCCGCTAAAATTTTGACTCACTTTGATCTCTCCTGGCTGTACACGACTCGTATTCATTCAACTAATTTCCCAGATCAGCGCATTCATCTATTCCTGCAATCACTATCATCCCTTGACATCTGTCTTCTTCCTGTGGATTCCCGGTCACATCAACTTCCCGGAGCATAAAGTGATTGTCTTACCGCAAACGATTTTCCTCTATCCCACTAAATTTCTGACCTTTAAAAATAAGCAATTGAAGAAATTTAGAGCAATTGTAAGTAAAGCAGTTTCCTTGACTTTTACCGACTTTTACCGACTTTAGGAGGTAATTGCAATCTTGCGCGCGGTGGAATTTTTGGTGGGGGGTATGTTTTCTCGGCGTTTCAGAGGGTCTAGACATGGCCATGGTGTAGATCACAATTCAACATTCGTTCAAATTTATATGTATGTATGTATGTGTGTGTGTACGTATGTATGTACTTTTTTTTTGTCTCTTAGTGTTCTCTGTATCTATTCGGTCGATTTCCATGAAATTGAGGGTTGATGAAGTAGTAAACGTGAATCTGTTCATAGGCTATTTTTTTTTCAAATCGGATTAATATTTTTCGTGTGGTGGGTTGAATACTAGTTGATTAACAAGCGCTTAAGGCTTGTTATGGAATCTTCATAGTTTGTTGCGAGGTATTCCTTCTTCTTAGATGGGGGTGGGGGCGAATGAGTGAATAAAATATAAAATGCTAGGCAAGCTATGGAGGTGTCCGGTAAATTCTACGCAGGTAAATTGTACGCGGGTAAACTGTAAGCAGTAAATTGTACGCATGGAAAATTCTACGCAATGTAAATTATACGCACTGAAAATTGTACGCAATGTAAATTGTACGCAATGTAAATTTTACGCAATGTAAATTATACGCAATGTAAATTGTACGCAATGTAAATTGTACGCAATGTAAACTGTACGCAATGTAAATTGTACGCAATGTAAATTTTACGCAATGTAAATTGTACGCAATGTAAATTGTACGCAATGTAAATTGTACGCAATGTAAATTGTACGCAATGTAAATTGTACGCAATGTAAATTTTACGCAATGTAAATTGTACGCAATGTAAATTGTACGCAATGTAAACTGTACGCAATGTAAATTGTACGCAATGTAAATTTTACGCAATGTAAATTGTACGCAATGTAAATTGTACGCAATGTAAATTTTACGCAATGTAAATTGTACGCAATGTAAACTGTACGCAATGTAAATTGTACGCAATGTAAATTTTACGCAATGTAAATTGTACGCAATGTAAATTGTACGCAATGTAAATTGTACGCAATGTAAATTGTACGCAATGTAAATTTTACGCAATGTAAATTGTACGCAATGTAAATTTTACGCAATGTAAATTGTACGCAATGTAAATTGTACGCAATGTAAATTGTACGCAATGTAAATTGTACGCAATGTAAATTGTACGCAATGTAAATTTTACGCAATGTAAATTGTACGCAATGTAAATTGTACGCAATGTAAACTGTACGCAATGTAAATTGTACGCAATGTAAATTTTACGCAATGTAAATTGTACGCAATGTAAATTGTACGCAATGTAAATTTTACGCAATGTAAATTGTACGCAATGTAAATTGTACGCAATGTAAATTTTACGCAATGTAAATTGTACGCAATGTAAATTGTACGCAATGTAAACTGTACGCAATGTAAATTGTACGCAATGTAAATTTTACGCAATGTAAATTGTACGCAATGTAAATTGTACGCAATGTAAATTGTACGCAATGTAAATTGTACGCAATGTAAATTGTACGCAATGTAAATTATACGTACAGAAAATTATACGCTCTGAAAATTATACGTGGGCAGGTAAAATTGTCAAAAAGTGGGAAATTGAATTTGTCTTTATACTCGTAAACTTCATTGGTAGAGGAAGGCGTCCTTCAAAGTTTGCGCATCATATGTGGAACTGCTATGTAGCCGCGGCGCATTCCATGCCAAAAACTAGGGTGGCACTCAAGATTCGAGGCTACGCTGGACGCCACTCATCCCAATATTTTTCGATTGGTGGAGGCTCTCCACCGGGAGGAAGTACTTGCTGATGCCAAGTACGAGCAAGTTGTTGCCGGGGAACCTCCGCCAAAAAGAAAAAAAGTCTACCGCGACTCTGCCGCCTAGCTCCAGGTCCTTGTCACCCGGTATAATGTTATCACAAAAGTTCTTTAGAAACTCCACTCCTTACTTCAAGTTCCTGATACCTACAGCATTTTGAACAAAGATCCGACCTCATCAATTGAAAAGAAAAACAATGATCTAGTCAAGGAACTATTATGATCGTCACTGCATCGAACTCCAGCTCAAAGAACGCCTTACCACTTATACAAGTCTTCCCCCTCGCATCTACGGGTTACCTAAACTACATAAACCCAATACTCCACTTCGACCAGTAGTCTCATTCACTAAGGCTCCTATGTATAAGCTCTCTAAATTCCTTGCAAGTATACTCTCCTGTATCTCAGACGAGACTATCAACATCCGTAACTCATGGCAACTCATCAATGACCTGAGTGAACTCACCATTGAAGAAGACAAAATAATGATATCCTTTGATGCCATTTCAATGTACACTTGCATCTCTACCTCTCTTGTTTCGGCAGTCATCAGTGAAAGGTGGACCGAGTTAAAGAATTTTACTTCCATCACCGAAGATCTCTTCAAAGGAGCCATCACCTTCTGCTTAGATAACGGCTACTGCAACTTTGAGGGTGTTAGCTATTCTCAAAAACAAGGCCTTGCAATGGGCAGCCCTTTGTCTGCCATAGCCTCCGAACTGGTCCTTGACAAATTATTTATTAGCATTAAACAGAATTTTGACATTAAATATCTAGTCAAATATGTAGATGATAGCTTTTGTATTGTAAAAAAGAACTTCTGTGATAACATTACTGACTTTATGAATAATTTCCACCCTCTACTCAAATTTACTTGTGAAAAAGAGTCCAATAATACTATTAACATTCTTGACATTACCATTATTCGTGACAATTGTAAATTTATCTTTAAGCATTATTGTAAACCCACCTTTTCTGGACGTAATATTAATTATCATTCCAACCTCCCTCAACACTGTAAAGTTAACACTGTAAAATGTCTTCTTAATAACTGGCCTTCTCACTCCGATAAGAGATTTCATCCTGAAATTATTGATAAATTTAAAAACCTTCTTTGTAAAAACCATTATCCTGAACATTTCATCAATTCTCTTAATTTCAATTTCAATTTTAATACTTTCAGTAACGTAAATATTTCCCTCCCAACCTCCTCTCATAATAACGTAAATAACCATTCCAATAACAGTAACGTAAATATTCTCATGAATGGTTCTAATAACCATCCTTCTTCTAACAACTCAATTGACAACGCCCCTCTTAACGTAAAAAAGAAAGCCAAACACTGTTTTTCTATTCCCTTCATTCGTATGTCCAGCCTTCTAATTAGGAAATATCTCAATAAGCTAAATTCTGATACTAAAATCACCTTCAAAGGTCACAATCTCAACCGCCGTTTTTTCAGCAAAACTAAAGATCAGATGCCTCCTAAACAAAACTCTGGTCTTGTATACAAGCTTCCTTGCAACAGCTGTAATGTGGAATACATAGGTGAAACTAAGCAACGACTCAAGAAAAGGATTAATCAACACAAATCTAATGTATCTAATCAACTGAATAATACTGCCTTATGCCGACATTCGATTGAAACTGGCCATAATTTTAATTTCGATAATCCTTCTATAATCTGCTTTGAGGATAATGTTAGTAAACGGAAAATACGCGAAGCTGTCGAGATCCTGAAAAATGATAATGCTGTTAACTTTAAATCTGACGTCGATGGTGTTAATACGAGAAATGGTTTCTTGGATTTTACGTGACATGTTCACAAGGATTGAATAATCAGAAAATGCAAAGCACGTATAATCTTATACGTGCTTTGCATTTTCTGATTATTCAATCCTTGTCGATGGTGTTATCAGCCTGTATTTACCGATCATGAAACATGCACCTAATCATGATGAGTAACTCTTTGTTTTCGATCATCCGTATTCTGTATTTATATCTTTTTCATTCATTCTGTATCCAACCCTTGATAATGACAGTTGTAACCGCTCGAAACGTCGGGTTTTTTTCAAATTTTTTCAAATTTGTGCAATAAATAAATTCTATTTATTTATCCTAGTTTCGGACGGCAGTGCCGGTTATAAAAAAATCATCTCATTGTATAATTTCCGTCCAGACAATCTAACATGCGCGGCATCGCACATAACATATCCTATTAATTTGACCAATTTTTATAGTATTTGAATTTCTGATTTGATTTTTATTGTTTGCCGTGACTATTATCGCATGTATGAATTTTTTTGAACCTCTTTTTCTAAATTTTTTTCTTTTGACTCTCCAAAATTCTTTATTTCAATTTCTAGGTACCTTTTTTTTAATTCCAATTTTTCGACATTTAATTTTCATTTTGCGTACAATTTCACCTTACTACGTATAATTTTCATTGCGTATAATTTTCTCTGAGTACAATTTTCATTGCGTACAATTTACTGCGTACAATTTACCTGCGTAGAATTTACTTGCGTAGAATTTACACCTAACCAGCTATGGAAAAGAAATTGTATCGGAGAACGAAATCATTCGACATTGACGAGCGATTTATTTTATCATCGATTATATAAATATAAATTGCTAGGCAAGCTGCAAAAATGAAATTGCATCGGAGAATGAAGTCATTTGAAGTTGTTAACGAGCGATTTGAGAAAGTAGTAAAGAAAAAGTCGGTATTGCTTTCGCGCTGCGAAAGCTTTTTTTCAATCAAAGTAACCGTCATGAAGAAATCATTCTCTCTTATGGATCACAATAATAATAATTAATATCAGCGTAGGCAAAAAAAAATTCTCTCTACTGACTTGTGAAAAAATCGAATTAGAGCCACGTGTATCTATTTGCAAGATTCGAATTACCGATCAAAGACAAACAATCGATAAAATCAATGAAATAGCACCACCGTACAAAAGGCATTATAATGATTTTTTCATAGCAATAAGTGAATTCTTAAAGCCGATTCTCCGACATAATATATTCGGCTGTCTTTCAACACTTTACGCGTATTCTGGTCGTTAACGTGATGAAACGGAAATTTATTTTCGCGTTAGCAGATGCACGTAAAAAATCGGTAACCAATATAGGTCTAACTTTCAAGCTTAATTTCAGCTTTAAAAATTCATTTTTCCAAAACTTTTTTAGTTATTCTTCTTCTTTGGGACAATGAACGCGTGTCAGGCAAATTTCGATGAAATGTCTTTCAAACAATTCTCTACGCACGTGGTAAATTACTGGGGACTCAATTTAAATAAAATATGATTCTTCTCATATCATTGGTCCATGATAAAATACTTTGTATTCTTCCTGGCTCTCTATTTCAAACTTGACAATAAGAATTGTTCAAAGACTTCACTTTTCAAAGGGTTCTCTAATTCATGAATTTTATATATTCCTCCATGGCACGAGTTTTTCATTGAATTGATAAAGATGTGAGACACAAATACGTAACATTCGTTTGTGTCTCACGTCTTTGTTATTTTCTCGAATTTATATTTATTCTTGATCTACCGTATTCTCACGAATACAAAAAACGTACGTCTTTACCGAATGTCAGAGCTCTAAAATTGGGGTGCGTCTTGCATTCAAGCGCGTCTTGCATTCGAGTGATAAAATGAAAATTATATTCCGAATAATACCAATGAAAAAGATACACAAAAGTTTTCCATAAAATGCCTCCCTCCGCTCGGAGATTGTATTCTGACGCGAAATTAAAACGAAACATCATGAAGTATGCAGAAGAATACTGAAGCAGGACGCAGCCGGTAGACATTTGCAGTGATAGCCCAGTAGAATTAAGGTTTTGAAAAAGAAAAAATGTCCATCAAAGCTTTTATTGTTGAAAAGTGTTGGTCTTGGTGTCCTTGTAATGTGGTAAAAACCCCTCACCTCCATCCCTTGCGGAACTCCTTAAAAAGGAGGCTCATTCGGCACATTTTTTGGTTTTTCGAATTTTTCTCGAAAGTTATGATGACATCCAAAAATACATCAGTACACTAAGATTCTCCATAAAATTTACCATCGAATAAAGTCATTACTTGTTCGGTTACGATAATTTGACGCTGTATAAAAATATCTGCAAATTTACTGTTTTCAGAAATTTTCAACTTTTCGAGTTTTTTCCTAAGGTTTCTCTGATTTTTTTCACAAAAGTTTGAGATTTAGAGCAAAAATACCTCAGTACAAAAAAAGTACCCAAATAACCCCATGAAGCTTGAAAGTGGGGGATTTTTCAATGTTTTAATCGAAAATCTTCCCAAATTAGTCAATTTTCGGCACTTTTTGGTCCATAACTCGGCTCAGAAAAGTCGTAGAAACTTCGCATGTAGCTCAAATTAAAGATAAAATTGGAATACAAATTTTGTACATTCAAACTATACGTCTAACGTTTCGCGTTTTGGCGCTACGGCGGACTTAGCGAAAATTCCCATTTAACTGGTAACATCTTTTTGCCTCACCCGGTATACCCGAGATTGGGTGAGATGACGGCGTATCAAAAATTAGTTGATTTTTTTCACTTATACATCCGAGGCTATAAAAATGATGATGAATCTGTTCTCACAATGGAAGAAAAATAGGTTGTGCTCAGACATTCACTCACCTTGAGAATTGATATAATTGGATGATACTGTTATACCCAACTCTGCATGTATAATAAGGTCGTGCCGGTAGAAAAAGAATTTTGTAAAACGAAGAGCGAAGCAAAAGTATACGAAATACCACAACACTCAACACTACCACTGTTCGCCTGTTCTTAAAACTTTCTTCGTGTTCACGGGAAGCCGACGTGATATCTTTATGAGTTTCATGCGTAGTCAAGGACTATAGATAAGAAATGAAACAGCAAATCACAGCGATATTTCCTCGAATCCCGTAGTCAAGATAGAGTGAAAATATTACGTTCTTCTCATGAGAATGTATCTTACACAACTCTTTGAAATAGTAAAAGAAAAAATCCGCACATACATCTATGATAGTTATAGTAGGTATTAGTTTTATCAAACCACATGGAAGAGGAAAAGATTTGCACACCTCGAAACTGCTTTAATTTAACGCGCTGTTACACGAAAATCAGTGGGGGTCCGTAATTACAAGACATACATTGTCAAACAGCAGAGAGAGAGAGAGAGAGATAGAGCGAAGTTGATCTGTACAAAATACACAAACACAGCGAATTTCATCAGTCATCCCTCTTCTAAAAAGCTTGACGAGATATCTTAATGAGTTTCATACGTCTCGACTCGGACTTCGTGCCTGAATAACAGATGAAAGAAATTCATCTTCTCTATTTCTTCAAAACGGGGACAAGAGTAAAAAAAAGAATCGAAAAAGAGGCAGACGGGGGACGGTTTTATTGCATCATAATAGCCTTCTGCCGCGAGGTTATAATATAATGAAATAAAAAAAAAAAATAATAGCCTTCGATGAAAAATCCTAAGATAAGAGCGAAAAGTTTAAAGTGTAGAGCCATTCGCGATGAATCGTACGTGAATATCAGACAAAGAACTTCCATTAAATATCTACAGGAATTTTACGGACTATAAACAAATCTGTTGACGACCCTGTGCTTTTTTCATGTTGATGAGCCCATCCGTGTCGTCACCGCATACAGGTCACTTCGCTTAATCGCGTGATTACAAAGACGACAACTATAACTTATGAATCAGTCCTCTCCCTCTTCGGAATAAAAAAGAAAATTGCTTAAAAATTTGCTTACCTCGAAATTGAATTTGTTCGAAAATCCGTGGGAAATGCGCTTGTAGATAACGTCGAAAAGATGAAAAGCGAAGCAGCTTAGTAAACGTATACGAAACACTGTATTTTCTAAAATCCGTGGGAAGTGCGCATCTAGATAACGTCAGACAAAAATCGAAGCAACTTAATAAACGCGTACACGAGCATTTTCCAACTGCCACTACAATTCGTGTTCACTGATACTCGACCTCGACGAAGTATCCGACCTTGAAGTGACCGAACGAATGATAGAATAGAAACTCATCTTCCATTTGCGTCATCGTCGCGCAAGATAAGCGAAGAAAAAATGTAGAAAGCGACGAACACAGGTAAATGGCATGCAATGTATCAACGATGATGAAACCCGGTTGTGTATGTGGCATTGTTCTCATTGGAGTCCTACCTAACATCGGAATTTTTCAGGTCCAGTGAAACGTGTTCTATATAGGTAATGGTGGATCGGTAATGTATACGAATTCTTAACATTCAGTGAAACGTGTTCTATAATAATGGTGGATCGGTAATGTATACGAATAGAAAAAGATCGCATAGGCGAAACTGATTGGTGATTATATGCGAAGACAGACTTCAACTGGTGAGCTGACCACCTGCGTGCGAACATCTAAATTAAATCACGTACAGGAATCTGAAATTCTGTAAATCTCTGAATAACATCGTTTTAGGAATGTTTACTATAACAAGGAATAAAGAAATTTAATCTGCATTCTACAACCTACACAAGTACCGTGAGTCATCAATGTTCGAATCTAAAATACCCCTTCTTTCCATCAAGTGACAATAATCCCGGTTTCTATTGATTTCATTGAATACAGAGAGGAATTTAGAATAAGGCAGTTTTGAAATAGGAAAAATGATGGAAATACTAACGATAGAATGCAATAGTTTTCTTTATTGATCTCCCGCGACTCACAGACAGGATCGCACCTTGTCCAATATTTTACCTAAAAAAAAAAAGGTGTTAGTTACCTAGATTTTTATTTTTCTCAAAAAATGAATTGAAATAATGGGTTTCCCTCGACCTTCCTTTCAGCTGTATAATGTCTGTCCACAGGGGGTGCTTTGCCCCTTGGCGAAGTTTAAAACGGTTTGCATATACATCCCCAAATACCCTGCGAGGTTGGCCACACCGGCGGTCACTACGCGACGCTTGTCGGATACGCGTGGGTAGTCCTTTACAGACTTTGCAAAAAGTTGATTCCCGGACAAATTCCCGAATCCACATTCCCGAACGATAAATGCCCGAACAAAAAAATTCCCGAATCCCAAGTACCCGAATTTACCAAACCCGAAAGAAAAGATGTGATAAAATCTGAAAATTTTTACATGTTTTTCCACTTTCGTATTCGTATGCATTATTATTTCAGCGTAATGTTATGTCCAATGGTTCGTAAGTAGTCTAGCACAGTGTCCCTTTGTTTGTGCTTGTGGTTCGTCTCCGCTATTCCCTGTATCCGCGTCTGCAATTCCACCCACTTACGCTTTGGCGAAATTTTCACTCGGCGCCCTAACTTCAGTTCTGCTATAGCAATCTCTGTATCGGCTTGCTCTTTTTTGAACTCATTAAGAGCCGAATACAGATCCGGTTGGTGCTTGCCGACAACCACCCGGAATCTGTTGTGCCACCCTTCACTCGCGTTGTTAGTGCGGTGACTCTTATTGCAGGCCGCTACGTAATGGTTCCATAGGTCAGGTGAATACCGCGGTGGAACTGCGTGTCGTCGTCCCCTGGCTGGTCTGCCGCGCACGTAAGTTTTATCGAAGTAATCCATAAGAGGAAGCAAATTAGGAGCTACTTTGAATGTTCCATCAAGGAACCACACGGGACTGTTACATAGTACTTCAATGTTTTTTTTGCGTTGCGAAAACTATTACTCGTCCAAATCTATCTTCGTCTTCTTCACTCTCACCGTCGCTTTCCTCCTCCTCGATCTCTTCGTCGTGGGAGTCGTACAATAAGAAGTGCTCATTTTGCGTCGTGACCTGGTATTCATGCGGGAGCGTACCCAGATCACTGAGCTTCTTCGGGTTTGCAGGAAGTTGTTCCCGGCGCGTTCTCCACATGCTCTTGATTAACGCCTCCGCTCAGGTAATTGGCTTAAGACGCAATCTGGGACATTTGCCAGTTCGGTTCTCAAAATCTGTGAGGGAGGTTGCTCCGGATGATCCGCGGCCTTTCGTTTTAATGTTTCGGCAAGCTCTTCCGCTGTACTTTCGTCTTTGTTCGGTGGATGGCTGTGCTGGGATTCGTCGGGGCCTTTCAAGAGGACAACCGCATCATTACCTGATGGCTTGTTCGTAATTGCACGCACCGTGCACTCCTTTCCGCGTACAAGGCGGCAATCCCAATATATACGTTCGCCTACAGTTTTAGATCGTACGTATATGAAACCGTCTTCGCCATGGTTCTCGAATTAAGTTCTTCGCTTACGGTTTTTTGCGAACTGTGTACAAATGCGCAACTGCGACGATCGAATAAATATTCACATTTCCTTGGCAATCAGTATATTTATTCAATCGATGGACTCCATTAACAGGAACACGTACAAGTAATATTTTTCCGGTATTTTGACTTTTCGAGAATTTAAGCATTCGGGATACGATTTTTTCGGGAACTTGGTTTCGGGCATTCGGCGTTCGGGACTTTTGATTCGGGGTACACAGTATTCGGGAATTTTTTTATTCGGGCGTTTGTCTTTCGGGGATGTGGATTCGGGATTTTGTCCGGGAACGAAGCTCCATTTTTCGACGAATTTCTTGGATCTTCGGATATTTTTTACAGAAAGGTTCAACTTGAGGCGGTACAGAAGCAAAAATCCGAATTTTTGCTCCAAGAAAAATCAACAATGTCAGAAAAAGGATTAATTTTCGATGATTTTGAAGGAAAAAAAAAAAGCGTGTGGAAGAAAATTTTGAATTTCTGTTTCTATGCCGCCTGGAGTTAAGCCTTTCTGGAAAATATATCAAGAGTTGGGAAAATTCATCAAAAACTGGAGCATTGAGAAACTTGTTGCAGTACCATACTTTTAATGCTCAATTTAACGAACGAAGCACACTTCTATCTTACTTATCAGCTAAGACGGCAGTCTTACCAAAGCCAAGTTAAAACTCGTACAACGCGACTACCGTACTTACCATAATTATTTACAGTAAGCGCTTCGCGGCGGTTTTCGGGGTCATGTATCTCGAGAACTATCCGACAGAATTTCTTTTAAGTTTCAGAATCTTGTGGAATTTTTGCTCAGACCTCAGTTTCCACATCTTGTTCAGTTAGCATAATTAGGAGCTGAGATATGAAGCCTCAAAGTAGGCGGTTTTAATTCAGACATTTTCTTCTCCCTTAGTTCATATCCTAGTCAAAGGTACATGTCATACTATGGGAAATAGAGAGTTGATACGTTCAAGATGGAAGTGCCTTTTGATGAAATAAACCTCCTAATCCTCATGGATACGTCTCAGCCCCCTTGAGCTCGATTTTGAAACTGAGTGTATGTCAAAATTTCAAGTTACAAATTTATAGAGAATATGACGCTGAATCCAAATCCGCAAGAGTTTTTGTAATCGGGCGAACCGTTCCTGAGATACATGACATTTGGAATAGAGAGAGAGAATGAGAAAGGGCATACAAATACGACTAGTCGTTATTTGCATTGTAACCGTCGAGCGTATGACTGTATCTCCGTACACTCGGGAAACCTTCACACAGCTCGCGTAGGCGTTGATTTGTACATACGGCTGAGATCCTGCCTATAGGGAAAACTTGGTGCTTCATTTTTCATTGGTACTTCTCAGAAATTAAAAAACAAGAGAAAATTGTGAAAAATGAAGCAGTAAGTTTTTTCTAGGTAGGATCCAGTGAAGTCTCCTAGAAGTTTCTCACGACTTCTCAATCCACCGCTCCGGTTTCCAGGAGATTCCCGTTCTAGGCTCATTAGTACTTGCCACTACCCGGGCGGCGTTCTCTCCGAGCTGTTTTTATAAAAATACATAGTACCGTAGGGGAGAGACGCCAATTATGGAATGGGTATCTTTATTTTTCTCATAACTCAGAGGCTATTCATCAGAATTCCTCACGTAATGGCTTGAATTTTTGGTAAATCTATCGTTGAAAATTTTCAACTTTTTCCATGCTAGTAGTCTCTGATTGGTCAACGCTTTGTAGCTCGCTTGCATGACTAGCATCGTGTGTACCAGCCTTAAAAAAGCATGAAAAACGTTTTATTAGCGTTTAGCTTTCGCCATATCCACTTCGTTCCACAATTTCTGCCGTTTTTTTTCCTGAAAAGTTACAAAAATACTATCATTCCATATTAGGCGACCTCGGCTTTTTTTCATTCTTCACCAAAAGGAAGTTCAAAAAACCTTTCTATTGCGAAAAAACGCATCACCATGTGAAAGTACATACCTTTCTGCTCATCTTCACGTATGGGTATACTCCGTCCTATAGTTTAATTTTCAGTAAAATTGAAATTTAACACGAGAAAAATTTTGTAAACATGACGCGAATAATATAAAAATGCTTATCACGATTGAATCGATCATAGACCAAAACTCGTTCGACACTGGATATAGTTTTTTTCAATGCTCTTTCATTTCCGTCAACTTCCGAGTGGCTGCGCCACTTACGTGCTGAAATATCGGCTCATTCCATATCAGGAGCCCGTTCCATAATTGGCGTCTCTCCCCTATCGTAAAGTCATGCGTTCTCTTTCTTCAAGTCCTTGTCTAACTACTAGCCTTAATGGCGAAACCAACTCGTGTACATCTTTTCGCATCCTTCTTCATCTATAACTCGTGATTGCGAATAAAGTTACATGTCATCTGTGAATGCGGAGTTCTTAGGTTTATAAACCTTTCGACTAAAGGTCTACCTGATAATATTCTCTACTTATTATAAAGCATACGATTTTTACGTGCAAGGAGGTCATACAATCAGATAAAAGAACGGCTTTGCCTGCACAAAATTGCAAAGAGTATATTTATACTTATAACGTTTCGACTGAACCAGCAGTTTTCATCGGAATATTATACTAACTGATTCCGATGAAGACTGCTGGTTCAGTCGAAACGTTATAAGTATAAATATACTCTGCAATTTTATGCAGGCAAAGCCGTTCTTTTATCTGATTACTTATTATAAAGGGAAGGCTCAATTTCAGCCGTTTATCTCAAAACCTATAATGTACGAGTAGTACGTATCCATCGGATACAAATTCGCGAGAGTGCGTAATTCAGAATCAGCTGAGGTCGTGAGATTCCTACTTCTCTTCGTTTACGCGTAGCAACTGGTTAACGATCGTCGCGTCTATTGGGATGTTAACCTATGTTTGGCAGCGCTAGAATCGCCTTCCGCTCTCACCGCACTTGCTAGAATTTCTGGGTGACGATTTTACGTTCAATGTAATTGCCCATAAGAATCGAGATTTTCAATTAGTCGTAGATGACTCAATACTTTATTTTTAGTATTACTTCTTCCAGTTATCGATGCTCTTGAAGTGTTCTAAAGTTTATAGGATATAATTTTTCGATAAAACGAGGTATAATCGTTTAAATCATTTTTGAAAATTGCGAGTTCGGCATCATGAAGCGTGGTACGTTAAAATTATCCCCCTCATGCTCGAACACGGCTACCAACTTACGCAACTTCGGTTAACATCCCAATTTCATGTACACGCTCGTGTGTTCATTTTCATACGAATATTTTCGACTATTCGTCTTCATTATTTTTCGAACGTAACAGTGATGAAAGATTTTTTTTCATGAATATCTCTGTAATGGCTCTCCAATGAACATACTAAAACTCCAGAGCGATTCCGGTGAAGCTTCGTCCCCCAGGGGGCTTCAAAGGTCCCGAAATTCAGTTTTTTGCAAAAATCTCGTACAAAAAAACGTTGTAGGGGAAAACGTTCGAAACAAAAGTTGCTCCTTATAAAATTTTACATAAAAAAGATCACTTGTAAAATTTTTGTAGAGTTGAAAATAACGCCGCTAGGGCGCGCTGAAGTTCGTACATTTTGTGCGTATTTACGAAATTACTCTAAACGATAATAATGGAAACTCTCTTCAATTTCGTGGTCGCAAGCCACTAGCGGTAGTGGATGGAACTAACATCAGTTGTGAGAGTTGTGTGACTATGAATTCGTGTATGTTTTTCGCGTGTAGTAGTCTACAAGAGTACGTATACGGCTGTGCGTATAATCACAGTATATAGATTAATACAGTAGCGACATACTACGAAGTTAACGTGTTCGCCCATCGTAGCAGCGCTCCAAACGGAGACGAAGTAGAATTAATAACCGCGGTTCGAATAGCACATGACAAAACAGGTGACTGATGAGTAATAATTCAATAAATATTTTTATCCAATAGTGCGAGACATGAAGTGAACTAAATTTAAGACGGAAACATATGACTGTAATCAAATACAATGGTACTGTGAGCTTATTATCAATTTCACATCTTGTTAAACTGTTAAAGCCTGTACAAAACTACTCATCTCCGAGACACAAAATTCTCTTCTATCAAAATATACTTAGACCTACATTCATTTGCTCGTTTGTTAAGAAAAGTTTTGTCCATTACAGGTACATCCAATTTTTATTGATGTAGACAATTTTTAGGAAATCAAGTTTTTTGAATTATAACCATGCGAATTTTGAAAGGACGCGCCTGTTTAGCAAAAAACTGTTCAAATAAGAATAAGAAAAATCGGGAGCTCACTTTTTTCCCGTTTCCTAAAGAGAAGGAAAGGTGAGGAATAGAATTTATCAAATTTCAGCTTCTTACTGCCTTTGTCTATCGGTGAAAATATTTTACGAACAACCTTAATTTTATAATAATGGTGACAGATGTGAATGCTGGATTCAGAATAGCCGACGTGAAAAATTATTGAAGAAATCTGTTGAATATCTGCAACAAAATTGTGTTTTATGCTCAAAACATTTATTCGATTCGCAATTTTTGAATGTTAAGAAGAATTGTTTGATTAAAATCGCAATCCCTTCTATATTAGACATTCCAAATCCTCCTCCGGTCGTGGACATAGTAAGGGAAAATCCATTACATATATTGCTCGAGCTCATAGGCCTCACTTTGATAATTTGAATTTCGCGCGTTTTGTCGTACGTGTGACGTCGTTTGTCGTGTTGTCATCAAGCGTCTTGCCTAATGAGTATTCTGCAAGTTTAATCACCGAAACGAAGCGAAATAAACAAGCAGCCTGTAGCAGGCTGGAAGAGGTTCGTGCAACTAAGAAAGAATTTTTCTTCTTGATAGTTGATTTGAATGATATGTGACGTACGTACACAAAATTAAATCATCGTTGTCAATCCACCAATCAATTCGTGAACATAAAATAGGTTCATGAAGATATTATGTAAGAAATGTCGATTACACGACCGTGACGACACCCAAAAATTCCCACCAAAAAATATACAACTACTTCTTCAAATGAAAAAAAAAAAAAAATGTAGCGAACTAAATAATAGCTGAATAACTGATGAATCATGAATTTATCAATAAAAGTTTGATAATGCTCGGTACAAGCTTCCAGTCTGCTAAACCCTCACTAAGAAATTTTTAATAATCACGTAAAATCTTGAAAGGTGACGTAATTAGACCGCAGAAACTATACCGTTTTACAAATTGGCTACTGAAAATCTACAAACATTACTCGATACCACCGGCGTCGCTCAAAAGAGCACGAACCTAGTAAACAAAGATTCGGTATCTCACACCTCAAGATTGAACATAAATAATCTGATAGACAGTGACCGCGTACACCTGAGCGCTTAACAATCTAAATAATTAAAGAGTGACCGCGTACACCTGAGCGTATGAACAAAACCGTGAGCGTCTTAAAAGTGTGAGCACTGAATGATGAAAAAAAGCGATTGCAAGAGGTTCGTGGCTCGACTCGAGCACGAACCTAAAAAGTGCGTAAGAGCAGTAATATTACAATATTGCTCCGCGTCTTAAGGCTGATGTACACGAGCGTGTAGAACGCTGCGAATAAGACGATTGGGACTTCATTTGCTAGCGAGTGATGTATACGCGCAAGTAAAGTTGAGTAATATGTTCAACTCTTTTCGCTACTCGCTCAGCGTGCAATTCGCAGCGTTTTATTACACGCTCGTGTACACGAGGTTTTACGCAACTTAACGGGACGAGTCGTATCAGTTCAACGCAGCACTATACATATAAAAAGTATATCGCGCACCATATATTTGAGTTTCTTAAGAAATAATGATAGGCAGCCTGGAGCTTCGCCCTTCGCCTTTTGTTCTTTGAAAGATGTTATTTTAAATAACGCGCATTCGATTAAAATAAGGATGAAAAAAGATTTTTTCAAGTTTTCTATCATTGCTCGTATTTAAGTATTTCATATTCCGTTTGCACAACAAAGGCGTGCCTTAAGATTGTTCTCTTCTTTTTCTCTTCGGCTTCAAGTTGTCATTTTATCCTGCTGAAATCGACTCAGGAAAAAAACCTCATGATCGTATTCTACAAGTCAAAATTTAAGTTTAGATCGTCTCCTTACATAATTATATAGCGAAGGTGCCGCACAGTAGGACGCAACCCATTTTCTTAATTACAGCTGAAGATATTTCAATATTAATTCATTCTTTAATTGTTTGCTCTGCCCAAAAAAGGTATCGGTCGTCTAAAGAGTTTATAATAGGGTGGATTATCGCTTGCTGGCGGGTGGTACGCAGCGTTGGGTAAATGAAAACGAAAGTTCTTTTTTCATTCTTTCACGAGCAACACAGAGGGCTATTTGCTCTATTAAATTTCGTACACCGCCCGCGGAAAATGAATCAAGTTGCGAAAAGGTTGAATTATAATAGATATGTAAATAGAATTGAAGAAGGTGTGAGTTTATGAGAATAGAGATGATAATAATGCTAGTGTGCGAATTATTATAACTTTTTTTAGATGAAAGAATAGAATTTGGTGAGGCGTATGTGTTAGGAAGGAAATGTCTTAACGAGTCATCTTATCAATGGGTTAATAATTTTTCAGACACGTAAGGTTTAAGGTTTTTTGTGACGATATTTTCGCGGAGAGGATATTCATGTGTGGTCTGAGAAAGGTAATATGGAAAATGGTTACCCGGTAATGGTGAAAATATTGCGGAAATATATACATATCATGAAACCTAATGGGGTGTACTATCGCTCCTCTATCATTATTATATAAAAAATAATACCGTAAGTAGTTTGGGTGGTCGGTAGATAATTTTTCTAACGCTTGTAAGTTTCACATCTGTACAGTTTCATATCCGTACGCGTCCATTCTTTTTATTTTTAATACATGTAAGCCTTCTTCCAATCAGTTACTAACCTATTGTCGTGTACTCATGTGTGACCTGTTCCAAGAAAAGTGATCGAAACACGAATTTCCGTGGGTAGCTCAAACAAAATGCTGTTATTCACTGCTGCGTACCCGTCTCTTGAAACAGGTAGTTGATGCTAAGGTCACTTTTCTTGGAACAGGCCATATGTTGTCGAAATCTAAACGTTATCCCTATTCCGCGAAGCGAAAACTAACTTTGTAGATGGCAAAAACAAGAACCTCTGCTTGAGAATTGTAAACGCATTTCACGGCTTATAGGCTATACTTACAAGCAAAATACATCACGTGGATGTGGAGATATATTGAAGAGATTTGAATACGAGACTGATTTAAAAGTTGGTTTCTACAGCTACCTCTGTAAGTGTCGTTGATAAGAAATTTATTCAAGGCAATATGTTTATAAACTTGAAAGTCGATTACAAAATTGAGATTCGAAGTCATTTTACTATAGCAGTTTGAGGAACCAGTAAATTGTACGGGGAAAAACAATTTGAGCGTTATCGTAAGCAAAATTCTTGAAAGATAAGATCTGCGTTTCCTTTAAATACTATTACTCCCTCGATGACATCCTCTTTTTCAAAACCAAAGATCCTACTCCTTGCCCCAAAAGATCTGAGCTCATCTACGAAATTCTTTATTTTGACTACCCTCTTTCTTATGTTGATGAGACTATCCAACGTCTCGGATCGATAATATCCCAGCGTAGGAGAGAAGAGAGGGACCATAATGATTACACGGCTCTGTCTCAACGCGCCACATCCGATAACCCACGTATTCTAGCTTACGAGGAAAAAAATCCTCGAAAAAGAAAAATCAGCGAATGCATTGAAATTGTGGAATATCACCAGTACGATACACAGAAATTAGGGTCTACGAAGGCCTCTGTGATTCATTTCATGTATTTTTTTCACCCTGGTCGTTTTCGTTCAGTTGATTTTCTAACATTCCAAAGATGACGCCTATCGATGTTTAATTCATTAATCATTTTCAGCCAACAAAAAATTTACTGATCGCATAGTTTTTAGGGTCGGCCCGGTTCTCGAGGCCGACCGTATTGCAATCACTTTTTGTCGTCGTCTTCGTCTTCTCCTTCGTCGTCGTCGTCGTCGTTTCCTGGTTCGTCTCCGTCACGTTTTTCTTATCTTACCTTAGATACACAACACAATGGAGAATACCCTTTTTATTATTATTATTATTTTTTTTTTATCTTCTTTCCTACTTTTTATTATCAGTCCTCAGTCCTATTATAAACTGCAGTATTCAGGTAGCTGAGAGAATTCTTGTCAGTGCGTTTTTGACTTTCTTTGTGGAACATATCCCTTACATAGGCATACTCAATCAGGTAATACGTAAAAAGGACATACAGTATTCCATAAGCATAATGAAATAAGTTCCTTCTTGGAGGGGAAAACCTACTACAGACTAATGCCTGTTGGATATACTCACTCAGATAATATAGGCCATCATAGATGGGTTTTCATTTTTTTTCTCTCTTTTTCTTGTTTCTCATTACAAGCGACTAATCGGATGGATAATATTATTTCAAAATTTGTCTGAGATTAGTATGATTTTTTCTATAATTTTTTTTTGACTTTTCTTTTTATGAAGACTACAACTGTAAATACAAGGCGCGTGCACTGGAAGGAAAAAGATATAATTGTATCTCAATTGTTTATGAGTGCATCTTTTTTAAGGTGTCTTGCAATCTTGTACGTATGGAGTATGTTATTTCAGGTTTTCACGCGATCTAGGTCACGATTTCAATTTTTGCTCAAATTCATATACACGTACTTTTTTGTACTTTTAGTTTCGCTTCAAAAGTTCTCCTTAGCAATAAAGTTGATTTTCATGAAATTTAAAGTTAGGTATTGAAGTCATGAACGTGAATTCGCTTGTAAGATTTTTTTTTTGGAAACTGGATTCATATAGTTTTCGTGCGGTGAGTTGAATACTAATTGGTTGACTAGCTTGCAAGGAAAGGAATGTTCGCTATGAAATCTCTATGTGTTCCATGAAGTGTTTCTTTCTCAAAAAGAAGGTAGAGAAGCCAGAGTGAATGAAAAAAATTATGCTTGGCAACTTTCAAAAATTACTTCTATCCAAAAACGAAGTCATTTAGCCGACCCTCCTAACACCTTGCCCGAGATGCTTGGTTGTCTTTACATTGGATAGTAGATAAATAATGGAAAGTAGGATTATATCGAGTTGAGGAAATTCCCTCGAGTGATGAGGGGCAGTCGGATCTTTTCCGTTTCTCACGATTGTTCCAGCTGTGACATTCATTCCATTTCCGGTGTACCCTTCAAGTGATTTTTGAACTATATCTTTGATCGTATACACAATACTAGCGGTTGGCGGCGCGCCTCCGGCGTACCTGACCGCCAGCTGTGTGTTGAGTTGATATCTGTGTTTTGTAGCAATTTGGATTTTAAAGGTATCTTGCGGCTCAAGGGGCCGCTTTGCTAGCTCTCTACATCTTTTGAAAATTCAGCACTTCTGACAATATACTTTTGTTTCTACCTATAACATTCAACGTGTAAATTGAGAACAAAAGAGACTGAGGATCCACTTGAATTTTTTGTTCTCTCTCTTCCCCCTCTCTCTCTCCCTCTTCGTTAATAATCCGTTTTTTTTCTAATTTCTTATCCTGAGAGAGCGGAACCGTCGAAATTCACTTAAATGCTTTACTCGAATGGTGGAAAATTTTTCAAAACCAATTTCATCATGGTAAATGAATGCGTTCAAAAGTTATGGAATATTATACTGATGTACAAACATACACATCACAGTATATGTATAGGTATACAGGGTGCGCCAAAAAGATGTCAACAGTTGAACGAAAAACTCCGCGAGGACTCCGTGACAATTTCGAGGAGTTCCCCAGTTGACTGTTAACATCTTTTTGGCGCACCCTATATATAGAGATCCATATAATGAACAAAGACAGAAAAATATTCTACTTATTATTGAATATTCAAGATTTCCGCACTTCCGTAAACGTTGAGAAGATAGAGTCACCTCTGACGTGTTACAATCGAACAGGTAGCGTCCCAATCTGGTTCTTGTGAACACAGGATGAACACAGGATTTCAGCGTAGGAGAGAAATACAATTGACAGTTGCCCGCACATTTTTTTGATGAATTGAATCGCATCGCGTCACCGCGTCAAGTGACGCCACCGCGTCTAGTGACGCGTACAGCGAGGACACAATTTTTAGTAAGAACTTTCTTTCTATGGGAGCTGAAATTCTCATTTATGGCTTAAATTTTATTTCTGAATAACTTGAATATGAGGCTAAAATTTCAAGTCGATAGGTAAAGCAGTTCTCGAGTTATAAAAGGAGAGACAGTCAGAGAGACAAACTTTCTGCTTTATATATTTAAATAGTAGATTGGCTTATACATTATTTCTCCTCAATTTTGGACTTGAATATAACTATGCACTCATCAGTCCTGGAGCACTTCCTGATGCTTGATTTCGAGTATCACTACCTAGAGAAACTATAGAAATGCCCTAGAAGTGAAAGTATAGAGAGACGATTTCGAGCACGTAAATTTACGAGATAAGAGGAATGAAACTATTGATGTTTTAAAGGAAAATGAAGAGAGGGAGGGATGAACAGACGGGTGTAATACCTTGTGGCCTTCAATCTTGTCTATAATCTCATTGTACTCAATTTCTTCTACACATCCTAGTTTAGTTTTTACGGGAGAGCGAGGATTTAGAATGACGGGAAATCGGGCAAATTTGCAATTTTTCGTCGAATCGATTCAGGAATTTTTTTTTTGAGTTTACACGGTTAAAAGAAACCATCTTCTATGTACAGGAGACACTGTATTTGAAAGAAAAAATGAAAGTGGATGTATACCTATTAACCGTCTGCGGTATAGTCTGGGCTGAAGACAATGACGCGACGTGAATGTGCCGTCTTGTCTTTTTCTTAGCGCTTTCAGCTCTATGTATACAAAGTACAACTCTTTCAAATTGAACTATGATATTTTTCCAGATTACCTTAATTTGAGGTGTTATTGATGAATTGGAATATCAATTTTTGTCTTCATACTCTTTTCAAAAATACTTTATTCTCATAGTGATGTAAACTATGTGTTCTTTGGTTTTTAGTACAAGGCGAAGTCGCGTTGAACATCAGCATGGTTCATATTGAGGAGGCGGCCAATAAAATTAATAAAACGAAACTGCCGAAAACTTTCCAACCGAATAACGGATTAGGAGGAGGCCTCATCTACATCCGAAATAAATTCAGCCATGAGGCTGGATCAATTTTTGAAGGCCAACTGAAAACGTCGGAAGAACATTTGCTAAATACGTGAAATTTGTCCTTGGAACATATTATGATGGAGTATCAAACAAGGAGCTATAAATTAATGAAATGGTCCCGGAAAAAGAATTCAAGTAGGTATTTAAAATATAAATCCAATTTTTTGAATAAATGGGGAAAGTACCGTGTCGACCATTTTGGCAGCTCTAGAGATGATATGGAAATTCGAAAAATTCTCCGAGATTTATATGATATCGAAAATTGTATTTTTCGTTAGGGTGGACTCGTAGTGTGCATTCTGGTATTTTTTATTTGACAAAGGTTTGAAACTGGTTGCATAAAGACGCATTTTTCACGCTAAAAACGATGCTGTTTTCCGTTTTTTGATTGAAGCTCGCGTTTACCCGTAATGCTAATGTTACTGTCTGCATTGCATTATTTGCATAATGTTCTGCTGAAAGCAAATAGTAAAAATTACGGGGGAACGCCGGCTTCAATCGAAAAACGGAAAACTGAATCGTTTTCAGCGTGAAAAATGCATCTCCATCACGATACATAATAGAGGTATAGAAAAAGTATGAAAATCTTGTCTCCAGCTCTGTACGATGATTCGTTCTTTTTCTATGATTTTTTGAAAATCGCCAATTTACCGCAAGACTCCCTGTAAAACCGATCAACTAGAGAAAACGACACTAATGCCATCTTACGGAAAAATGCGAAACAGAAACATTTGCGGCGACGTTTTCTATTCGGACTGTACATTCAGAATTTGAAGGTCATTTTGATAAGGAAACCGGGGAATTGTGTATGTGTGGTATGCACGTACGTACTACACAGCGATCGGAAACCGGGGAGTTTAACACAGTGGTATATGGGAGATTTTCAGTTTTTAACAAATTACTCAAAATCCAGAAATCTTACACAAAAAATGAAGAGAAACAAAAATCGAACGGGCGTAAAATTTTCATTATAATGATACCTGCCTAGTTTTAGCAACATAGGATTAATCGTGTTTTGACCTTCAAAATGTGATTGTTCAGTCCGAATGCAGTTATTAGTAGGGTCCTAATAGTAAATCCGCTCGATTTCGCTGTTAAAAGCAATTTTATGATTGATTATTGTTCTATACACTCGAACAAACAGATTTAGCCCGTATGCCCATTTTTCCCCCTCCCCGTTTTCCGAGGTCCCCCCCCCAAATCTGAAAAGCTCGTTTATCTCAAAAAATATTGATTTTTTGAAAAAAGTTTCCAAACAAAAGTTGTTCCAATATGTCTCTTCTACAACTTTACCTCTTATAAAAATTTCATTTGGAGCACCCCTCGCACTCCAAATTTGAAAAAACATGATGAAAAAAACAAAATGTCATGTATTTTACGTTTTTGATAAGGAATTTCAAACATTCACTAGTATATACAATTACAAAAAATGTTTAGAATTCAATTTTGTTCCAAATGAGTATCAAGACTATTTCACCCCACCCCTCCCTCATTTTGGAGGCTCCCCTCTCCTTGCCTTACTAATTGTCAATTTAAAAAAGAAAGGTTTTTCCTTGAAAATTGCTGCATTTTAATTTTAGAGAACATTTTACAAATCTATAAAATTACTAGCAAAGGCGACGCCTTTACAAAATTATACCGTACACTAATTTTGTCAAGATATCTCTAAACCTCTCGCAGGATTTATCTTTTTCTATTTTCTTTCTTTTATCTTATCAACTAACTCATAAACGTAATCCAGGGTTTCTATGAGGGGAGGGACTTTGAAAATTTTGGTATCTCGCCATTTGTCTCGAATGACGGTTGAGGTTTTTCCAAGTTTTCCTCCTGTCATATATATTTCAAAAGTTGAAATTTCGGCCGTAACACGTTTGTGCAAATTCAGTAAAAATCGAGGGGAAAAAATGACATGTTTGCGCACAAAAAAATGACCCGTATGCGCACATACAGTTACAGTCGACAAAGACGGACAGCACGTTTGCGCAAACCGAATATGAAGGAATGATGTCACTGAAAAGGGAGATGAATGATGTGTATAATAAGTGAAGTGCTATGAAGGACTGCGTGTGCTGACTTGAAAGTGCAAGAAATAGAACAAAACAGTGAGGGAGATATCAGCTGATAGTCGACTGCCAGCATTATGGGCCTCACCGCCGACTTTAGAACCTAAGACCACGAACGCAGTCGAAAGTTTTCCCTCTTATTACAAGGGCCTGTTTTATAAGTCTGCTCCTCATATTCATCTCGTTATTGACGCTATGAGCAGTATCCAAGTCGAAACGGATCTAAAACTGAATTCTATTAAGAAAGGAAAAACGAACCCTCGCGAGGGAGACAATGATGACAAGAAGGTCTCAATGATTGGCGTGTACCAGCAGTACACCCGAAAAGAACACGACCGGCTGCATTACCTAAAGCTGCTTTGGTATCATAATCAGCCGAAAAAAGCCAAATGAATATATTCCTTACTGACGTTCATTTTTAATCACGCCTGTTCAATGCAATCAGTCCTAAGTTTGATACAAGTGAGAAGGGAAATGAACGTTTCAGGATTTGCGCAATCGTGCTGTTTCCATTTGCGCAAACGTTCCTTTCTTGTTTGTGCGCAAACGTGTTGTTTCTTAGTTCCTTGTGCGCAAACGTGTACCGCCCGAAATTTCGCCATGTTTCTCCTTTATATCCATTCTTCACACTTTTATGTAATATTAGAAACTTCTTTCTGGATATAGGTTCATATCAATCACCCTCAACATTATGAAACTGATCGCGCAATGAAAAACTTCCCCTTTCTCTACCATTACCAGCTCCATCTCCTAATTACTTAAAACCATAAAAACCTAATCCCAGCTTCTTGGAACATCTCTCACGCAAAAAGAACAAACCTGCAAAAAACTTGGAATCATTGAAAATGAACTCATTTCTGGTCCTTCTAATACAGGAATACTCATCATGAAGAGGTTATCTTTGCTCGACTTAGAATTGGTCACTGTCGACTCACTTATTCTCATACTCTCCTGCAGGTTTTCATGACTATATACCATCATGTACCAGTACATCTCAATCATATTAATGCAGATAATGTGACAGTCTATCTTTTCATGTTCAGCCTTCTAAAATTAACATAATATACTTCCAGGCATACGTGTATTCTCTACCCTATGTAATCACTCCAAAACAGTTTTCCACGCTGTCTCTTTCAACTACCCGCGTTACTGAACTACAACTCGTGCTTAATTATGCAGGCTTTTCTTCTGCCTAAAAATTTGAGTACCACATCCTAACTCGACTCCTCTCCTTCCTATCTTCCCTATCCTCACGTTCTTGTTGTAATTATTTTAGACTCCTCTCAAGGCTTCTATCAATAATTGATTGACTTGATCTTCAAGAATCTTTCCAGAGCTCCTTCCATTATTAAATACGTATGAAATTTTAAGACGCTGGATATTACGCAGAAAACAGCCGTATTCCTTTTTTGGAGGGAAAAATTATTTGTGACGTCGCTCAAGTTATACCGACAATTTCTTATTTTATTTTTGCATAGCAATTTGAAATTTTAGAAGTTTTTCAGTTTAGTAGACCTTCGTCAATCTGTGCAGTTCTGACAAGATTTAGTTTTGCGAAGCATTTTGGAGATTTTTGAACAGTCTTTGGCAAAAGTAATCAAGACAGTCTACAGAGATTTTCTTGTATATTCTTTAACCAGTCTATCTCTTGTTTACTTCTTACAATTGGAGTAATGGATTCAAACAGTTGACACTAAAAAGGGATCATTGTATTGAGTATTCTAATGACTAGTCGTTTCTATTTTTCTTGTGAGGATTGAATCCTTTTTTTCTTCGAATCTTCTAGGCTATTCACTATACGCATGATGATAAAATACAGCCAAAATTTGGTTTTAGCTATTTTCTGGCTAAATTGTATCGGGTAAATTTGGTATGGGCCTACAGTTACAATTGATGAAAAAAAATTTTCAAACTAGACTGAGCATAGACAATTTGTGCGCAAGCCCTCCTGTTTCATCAACCATTGTAATTTTACAAAATACAACATTTATGTAAACTTCTTTGTAATTAAAATGTGTTGTAACATCAAAAACGGTCTCAATGCACTTCAATTCATTATGTCCACTTCAACTTTTTACCTGAAATTTTGGAGTTCCCTGCATAGATGAATTTTGAGAAGAGAATTTTACGGGAAAATAGGTGAAAATAATCGTAAGGTAAAAATACTTTGTAATTGTGATATTTTTGGAAATAATTTATGATTAATCAAATGTTTGTGACATAGGGAAGGGAGGTGGAGCCTTCATAATGAGGGTGGGGTAGGGTGAAGTAGTCTCGATACTCATTTGGAACAAAATTGAATTCTAAACATTTTTCGTAATTGTATATACTTGTGAATGTTTGAAATTTCTTATCAAAAACGTAAAATACATGATATTTTGTTTTTTTCATCATGTTTTTTCGAATTTGGAGCGCAAGGGGCGCTCCAAATGAAATTTTTATAAGAGGTAAAGTTGTAGAAGAGACATATTAGAACAACTTTTGTTTGGAAACTTTTTTCAAAAAATCAATATTTTTTTAGATAAACGAGCTTTTCAGATTTGGGGGGTGGAACCTCGGAAAACGGGGAGGGGGAAAAATGGGCATACGGGCTAAATCTGTTTGTTAGAGTGTATAGAACAATGATCAATCATAAAATTGCTTTTAACAGCCAGATCGAGCGGACAGGTTTTTCTGTGCAATTGGGACCCTACTACTACTTGTATCGGACTTATTTTGAAAAATTTGGAGACAATTTCTTAGCTGTGAGGGTGTAAATCGTCACTCGTGAAGTAAGATCATCGTCCTGATGATTCTAAATAATTCAGACAAATTTATCTAACGAACGAACTCAGCCTCATAAATTCTCTTCCCATTACTCATTATCAGTTTCTCACAGTGATTGACGTAAAATTGTGACCACTTGGCGTTTCATGAAAAGGTTTCCCGAAGAGGGGAGATTTGAAGTATAGATCCTCTCTGTCTCCTGAAATCTTCTATTCTTGGCAGATGTTCATTTGAGGGCAAAACGGACGTGTGCGCTTAGGAGCAAAAACACAAAATTTTAAATATTATTTCTTCATTCCACCTTCCCTTAAAGATTACATCGGTCACAAACACACCCCTTCATACTTACTCCCTCCGTGTCCCCCACGGTCCAGTATGTGACACCTAATTTTATTTTAGCGGGGAACTCGCTATACCTTTTGTTCGGGGTACTCTCAGGGATTTTTCGTCCGCGAGCGCGAGCGAGAGCGAGGTGATGACGTCACGGAGAGGAACTTAGAAAAATTTCAACCCTTTAGCCATATATGATAGGAAGGGGACTTGGAAAAATTCCTACTTCTGAGCTTTTAGTATATTAGTAGGGGGACTTGGAAGAATATCGAATCTCGAGTTCTCCTCTTGATAATGGACTTAGCTCGGGCTAATTTTTCTGTTTCGCTTTGTATCTTTTTTCTATCAAAAGAATCAGAACTCAATAATTAAATCAACCATACTACAGTACATTGTTTCCAGCGTAAAATTGCATAAGAATATATTGACAGCAGGAAGAGAACAAAAGCGATGACAACGATTCCCCGAGATATTCAATATCCTAATTTTCCCTCACTTACTTTAATTTTTCTTATTTTATTTTTATTCATTTGTATGTTCCTCGACCTTATGTCTTCTCTATTCCAGTTGAAAAAGTTCCAGTACGTCCTAGTGAAGAAATTGAAAATTATGAGGTTGAAATTTCGAGAAAAAAAAATGCAACAATTCGACGACTAAAACTCCAGATTTCCAAGCTTCGAACAAAAACTAAGACAAGCGCCCTGACTAAGAGAAAATGTGGAAAAAAGAAGTCCTCATTTTTGCTCAAGATTTAAAAATAATACGCGATCATTGTACTCGTAAATAAAGAAAAAAATGTTTTCGCGAGTACGGAGTCCTTCCTTTGCTTATAATTATGAAGCCTACTGAAAATATTACACACGCGTTTGGAGTCGAATTGATTCGATAATTCACACTTACCATCGGTAAAGAATATTTTCACAAATTTCGGCTTTTTTAGGTTAATTCATTACCGTTAAGATCGAGCAAAAATCATAAATTTTCTATTAATATTTCAAGGCAGAGGTATAGTTTCTACTTCGTCTCCGCTTGGAGTGCTGCGACTACGCACGAACACGTTTCGTGGTGTTTTTCGTAGGTATGCCGCTACTGTATTAATCTATCCTACTGTGGTATAATGCACAGCCCCTCCGTTCTACCTCGTACGTTGTACAAGAACTTGAATTTCGTTAGAGGCAATCGGCCTATCTTTTCGCGGGGCTACCGTAACCGTAAGATCTTCTCAGAGCAATAGCAGGCAAGGGCCTTTTCTACTGCTAGAAGAGAGTTCCCGACAATGGCCAAAGAGAACTTACTTGAACGTGTTTGTAGCGCTGTTTCTATAAAAATACATAGTACCGTATAGTAAAGTCATGCGTTCTCTTTCTCCAAGTCCTTGTCCAACTACCATAACGTTAATAGCGAAACCAACTCGTGTTTATCTTTTCGCATCCTTTCTCATCTATTCTATAACTCGCGATTGCGAATAAAGTTACGGGTCATCTTTGAATACTGGGTTCTTAAATCTTTCGACCAAAGGTCTACCTGATAATATTCTCTACTTTTGAAGGGAACGCTCGTTTTCAGCCTATTATCTCAAACCTAAACTGATGAAATTCTTTGTACGCTGTTTAAAGAGAGATCCGCATCGAGTCTCAGGGAAGTCACGCGTTACACGCACCGAAAACTCTCAGAACGTCACTCCACCAGCCCCGCGACCTATAATTATCAAGTTTACGACGTACAACTCCCGAAGACGTGTATATTCCAAGCTAAAAGAAAATTGAAAGGATCGAAAATAGTCATCAGGGAGGATCTCACTCGTCACAACGCCATTCTATTAAGAAAAGCCCAAGAAAAACTTGGAGTAACAAATGTATGGTCTCAAGATGGTCGTATTATGTACTGCGATCAAGCAACCAAAAAAAGAGAGCGATTCACAAACCGAGATGGAGATAACATGGAGAACAGCGCTGCGTCGAACTACTCAACCGTTGATTAATCACCTCTATCTGGCACCAAATACCGTAAGCCTATTGTATATTATGTATAAAACGAAATGTTCGCCTAAGTTATATTGCTAAGCATGCGATTTAGAGTAGGTATACGCTGGTGCTTGGTGTTGCGGTTGCGGGGGGGTGCTGTACAGGCGACAACATGGGATCACGGGTAGGCGCGGGTGTGGGAGGGAGGGAGTGGGGTTGTCTTTATCAGAACGTACGGGGATTAGGAACAAAAACGGATCAGATGGCTGAATCCATTGCCGCAGAAATGCCGTCAATAGTGGTTCTCACTGAAACGTGGTTACACCCTGGAATATTTTCAAACGAAATATTTTCGAACATGTATACAGTATTCAGAAAAGACCGAGCCATGGGAAGGGGTGGAGGGGTCCTGATTGCAGTTCGCAATAACATGGGTGCAGAGAGCGTGAGTGATATTGAATGTATTGGTTACGAATGTGAGAATCTATGGATAAGGCTGGGTCCCCGTCATGATCCTGTCTATGTTGGAGTCTTCTATTTTACCCCGGGACTCCCCTCCATAGCTTATGAAAATGTATACTCCCACTTGTCAGCTTCCATGCCCACTCACAGTAACATATTAATACTCGGTGATTTCAATATCCCGGAGCTCCATAGCCAAACTAACTCAAACATCATCAACAAAAAAAACTATGCTTTTCAGGGCTTTCTTGTTGGCAAACTCACTTGCATCCTACAATAACATCCTGAACCATAGGGGAAAGACTCTCGACATTGTGGTAAGTAACATTGACGGTGTGGTTGTTAATGAGGGGTCTTCCTTGGTCGAACACCCGGACCCCTACCATCCTCCCCTTCAAATTGATCTTCCGCTAACTAACTTGTCGCAAACTCCACAGTCTCAAAACGCCTACCGAAATTTTAGGAAGGCGGATTATTATTCCCTCTATACCTCTCTCAGAGAAGAAAAATGGGAGGAAGTATTCCAGAGTAACACTAGCAATACTGCTGCTCTAAACTTCCATTGTGCTCTAGATAATTCTTTGAACAAACATGTGCCTTATTGCAGAAAAAAATCCCATAACGAAAGAACTTACCCTCCTTGGTTCAATCATGAAATAATAAGAAAATTGAAAACAAAATCAAGACTACACAGAAGGCTGAAACAAACTGGCTGCCATAAGCCGAGTGTCAAATTCTCCGAATTAAGATCAGTCAGACCCATTTCGTTACTTCCCTCTCCTGCCAAAATATTTAAAAGAATCATTTCAGATTAAATACTCCCTCAAATTAAAAATAAACTGACGAAAGAGCAGCACGGCTTCACTAGTGGACGATCTGTCGTAATAAACCTAACTCACTTGGTATCCTTTGTTAATCGGACATGCATGGAAGGGCAGCAAATTGACGCAATTTATACTGATTTTTCCAAAGCATTTGATAAGGTAGGGCATGAAATCTTACTAGCCAAACTATTGAAATTTGATTTTTCCTACGACCTTATGTGTCTACTCGACAGTTATCTGACGGATAGACGCCAGTTTGTTGCCTATAAAGAAGCTGCCTCTGAACCGTTTGTGTCCTCTTCTGGAGTTCCACAGGGCTCCGTTCTCGGGCCTCTGCTATTCAATTTATACATTAACGATTTGCCTTCAACTTTCATAAACCCGGGTACAAGATGCTTGATGTATGCCGACGACCTGAAACTCTTAGGGCGGGTTTCTGAGGATGCTGACGCGGTACCTTTGCAGAGGGATCTGGACATGGTTGCTGACTGGAGTTCTATCAATGAGTTACCCTTGAATTTGGAAAAGTGTGCAGTCATGACATTTCACCGAAAAAAAACGAAGCCTCTCATACTTAGAGACTACACCATCAGAGGGGTTTGTTTGCAAAGGGTCTCTAGCGTGGTGGATCTCGGCGTGACTTTGGACCACGGACTTGATTTTCGAGAACATACAGCCCTAGCAGTGCAAAAGGCAATGCGTGGTTTGGGATTTCTTAAACGAAATTCAAACATGTTCAGTGATCAAACTACCATCATGATACTATTCTACTCGTTTGTGCGGTCCCACCTTGAAAGTTCGTCGATCATATGGAGCAAATCAACAAAAAAGTTTGAACAAAATCTAGAAAGGGTTCAATCCAAATTTATCAAATTTCTCTACACAAAACTCTTCCGCTATTACCCCTGGGATATTCCCTACTCCGAGCTGTTACTAGGATTCGAAATGGCGAGTCTCAAGAGTAGGAGGCTGTGTATCGGTCTAATGCGTTACTATACGATCTGGTCCGTGGTGTAAAGATAGATTCCGATCTCCTAGGTATGGTGCTCTTCAGAGTACCGCCGGCAAGAACCCGCTTGAAAAAAATATTCTGCGAACAAATCAAAAAGGAGACGCCTATCAACACGGCCATAAAAACGTACACTTATTATCTTTCTCACACCCTGAAATAGACATTTTTTATCAGTCGAGAAGAAAATTTAAACAGGCAATACTCGCAGCGCTAAATAAATCACAAACTTGAAATACTTTTTTTTTTTCTCTCACTCTCTTGCCCTCCCTCGCGCTCCCCTGCTCTGGATTAGATCCTTGATGTATGTCGCACCTCTCGTTCCGCAGCACCAGCATCGTTTTTTTTTTCTTCTTTTTTTTTTTCTTTTTATTTAAGTATTACAAACGATAATGTTCGTTTTTTTCTTTCTTTTTTTTTGTTTGTTTTTGTTTTTTTATTATTGATTATATTAATTACTGTAAACCGTCCTCCTCCATAAATGGCTACAAGCTGTCGAGGGGGACGTAAAATAACTGAAATAAAATAAATAAAATGTACGTGTAGTACGTATGCATCGGATACGAATTCGTGAGAATGCATAATTCAGAATCAGCTGAGGTCGTAAAATTCCTACTTCTCCTCATTTAAACGTAGCAACTGGTTAACGATCGTCGCGTGTATTTCATGTACACGCACGTGTGTTCATTTTCGTACGAATATTTTCGAGATGGAAGTAAGGGCGCAAATTTTGGAATTAGGGTACGAGGTCCTGGGGGAAGGTCTAGAGCAGAAATTCTTCCAAGTGTCAAGGTCAAGCTTGTACGGACGTGCGGACGCTAATTCCGGAATTAGGGGGTGTGGTCAAGTCAGAGAAAAGACTTGAAATATATCAAAATCACAGGGAAATAGCAATAATTATAAAAAATAACAAAATAGGTGAACTTTAAGGGAAATTTTTAGGCTAACTTGTAGAGCTAGGCTAGAGAGTAGTTAGTCTATTTGATACTAAATTTGACGAGGAATATTCTTTGTCTCTTGATTTTTTTTCCCAAGCCCATATTTCGCGAGATATATCCAAAAAAAAATTGGTGTGATGTAACGAGGGGGAGAGGAGTAGAGCCTCGTCCTGCTACCAACATAAAACCTATGCTTAATTCATGTAACGTAACCTATCGAGACGGCAAACTGAATCAAATGATCTTGCTTATTCCGGTGAAGCTTTCACATAGTATAGCCAACAGACTACCCACTTCCACTCCAGAGAATACTCAAGACTCTGATCCCAGCCTATCCGTCCGGATAGGACCCAGAGCCAGCTCAGTCGGAAAGCGCGAGTACTCATCGGAGGGGGCGGGTACCCCGAGGCTAGACCACAAGTCCAGTTTCGGCGTCACTTTTAGAGATCACTCAGGCTATGAGAAACACTAGTTCTAAAGGAGGGTATCGTCGTCGCTGGTTGAAAGCTCTACTTCTTTCCAAACTTACGATCAACAGTTTGTCGTTATCAATTTTCATCCATGGTACGAAGATATAGAAAAAGAAATACTTGACTCGGTACGAAAATAAAAAAAAAGAAAACTACAAGGATTGGAAATCCAATCAAACAGGCCTAGAGATAAGAAGACTATGGGACTACTTAAAAGAAAATTTAGAAAAAACAGAGGTCGAAAGGGGTAGACGTACATCTAATTTGTCAGACTACTTGAACGACGTTCGAAACACATATTGAGACGCTGATCAGCGTCTAGATAGATCTAGGATGGTGAATAACTGCTCATCGAAATAAATGAGCCGATACCTGACGAGAGTCGTTTAATATACACAATTTATTTCCGAAAACTAAAACTAACAATTCCGGCTCGAATAGATAACGATTCGTCTATTCAGTCGAAATGAAGTAAACCAGTCGATAAGAAAATAAATAGGTGCAAGATAGCGAACTTGAAATTCCGTTGATGGTGCAGCTATCGGTCGTAGTCGAATACTCGTCACGTGCTGATTTATCCGATGAAGGTGGAAAAGCAGATAGTATGTGCTCGCCACTCGATTAAAAAAAAAACACGAATTTCACTCGTATACCCACGTGGAATCGAAGGCGGCCGGTTCAAAATATGACTCTCTCGAACCTCAAAAAAAATTATACTGTATCCGGAGCACGAAATCAAGATACAGTCTGAAATGCGATATTCCGAGAAGGCTGGATCGACAGCAGTTCAAAAGATCGGTCATCGTTTCAAATTTCCGAAAATTTAGGAGCTCTCAACTCGAACTTAAGGCACGCCGATCACGATAAAATATAAATTTCAAAAAATATTAATTTCATGTGCCATTCGAATTTTTAATTAAATTTCCGGTGAGCACGCTAATCACTTCGTATTCTCCGGCCACGTTTTTCAATCCGGAATTCTATCGAAAAATCGCATCCGTTTCCTGTCGAAGGAAAAAACGAACTCCCGCTAGAATCACCGACGAAACCCATCGTTGAGACCAGCACCAGCCAATTTTTCTCCCTCTAAGTCGGTCTTGTCTTTCGCATAATCGAGATAGCAGGAGAAGGGTAGGTAACGGAGAAGTTTGATAGAAGGAAAAGGAAACGCGGGGTGAGGATATAGGACAGGTTTGAACTAGGATACACTGATAGGAAAGCGAAAGTGAAAAGTTCTATTTCGATACAACGGCGTACGAAGACCACTTATGACAGCGAACGGACGAACGAAAAATCGACACACACACACACACTCGTTCGGTAAAATGTCGTTATTTGTCAGGGGCTGAAATGTGACGCAAAACCACTCTCCATGGAAGGGGGGGATTTTTGATATGTTGTTTCTGGGATCCAACCCTACATTTTTCAGCGAAATCCCCCCCGTTACCCCCGAAATGTTCAGATGAGTGTTTTTATTGTCTTTATCGCCTGTAGTAGTATGTCATTATTTTCAAATGAAATTACCTAGGAGTGTGCTTTACTCGTTGGCGAACTCCAAATTTGAGATCGGAGGCTCTGAGGTAAATTTTCTAGACCTTACGATTTCCCTCCTCCCCAATGGGTTGGACTTTCAAGTCTACAGAAAACCTACCACTACTGACATCCTCATTCATGGTTCGTCTTTCTGCCCATTCTCCCATATAGTATAGGCAAATTAGACATGAAATTTAGCTAAAAAAGACAAATTTGGTAGAAAGCAGGAGTTTATTGGAATGTGTCAGGATTGGCGTCAGGAACAACCAAAAAAAAATCCCACCCCCTAAGTCGATGGGAAAATTTTCTGTGGCACGTTTTAGCCCCCAAATTTCGTTTTTCGTCAATATCTCGGAGAATACGCATCCTACAGAAAAATGCAAAGTTACAAAAATTATTCCTCGTTAAATTTTACTTAGGATCAACTATTCAGAAATCAACATTAGGCTAAAACTTAGCCTAAAAACTTCGTCGATTGAACGCCATTTTTGAAAATTCCTTAAAAAACATCAAATTTTCGTAGGTAAAAAATGTGAAGTTATAAAAAAGTTCTGTCGTAAAATTTTACATGTTATTAACCATATGAACATTAGCCTAGGCTAAAAATTTAGCCTATATGTGTGCCTAAACGGAAAGCAGGTTTACGTATGAAATAAATATGATACATTCTATGACTAGAGATAATAAAACTTTTTCTGTTTTGATGTTACAAGTCGGGAACCCCCCTTCCTCCCCCCCTCAGGGATGAAAAAATTCTGTGGTAGATCTCAGTTCCCCACACGGGCCCAACGTAGCGAAGATTGGAAGTTACACATAGATTGTGTAAGAAATGTTTCCATACTTCCATGCCACTGGTCATCACTTGTACGCAAACTACGCTCATTTGTACGTCCAGGACATGATTCGTTTGGAAGAAAGTAATCAAGGTCTAATAGCAAAAAATTTTCCAATACGACACCGACAAGTTTTGGAGTGGAATTTGGTCGGATATGACTATAGAACAAACCCTAATGCGTTCAATTCATTCTGTCGGCGGCTTAACTCGTGGCCACGGTATGAAGGAAAACGTCATGAGCGATTGGATACTGTCAATGCCAGTTTCAAGTACAGTTTGCGATCAAATGGAGAAGTACGTCAACAAAGAGAGCGCCAGCTCGTATCAGCACCTTGACTGGAGCACTGCAAGACATGCCAGTGATGAACGAGATTGTAGTATCTTATATGCATGGTCTTCTCAGCGCAGTCCGTTCGCTGAGACTCAAGATAAGGAGTTAATTTCTCTGTCAAGGGGCATTGTCGTTGGGACGCGCGTGAATTGTTATAAGGCGTACGAGATAGGAGCCCTTATGCTGTCGAAGTTTCACAGCATAAGATTTTCAGAAGTGAAATTCAAGAAGTCGGAAACAGTAAAAACGTTGACCACTCTGCGTCGAAACTAAAAATTGGGGATGAGTTGAAGTCCGTTGACCCTCTTATACTTCTCAAACGAATGTGTATCCTGAAGAAAAGCGACGCGGAATTAAAGAACTATTTCCAGTTTGAATTGGCGCCATATCCGCTAGCCTTATTTGAATTTGACGAACATGGTATGCGTAAAACCACTAAGTCATCGTTATACTCTATTTTTCCTGAGTTTTCCAGCAGCTCTGAATATTGTAAGAGTGATTTCAAATTCGTGGTTGATAGCAGTTTTGTACTACGAAAAGTACCGTGGGAACAGCGCCAAAGTTATGCCAGGGTATGCGATAAATATATGTCGCTTATGTAGAGCGCAATTTCGGACAAAATTGCACCATTGTATTTGATGGGTACGGAGAAAAAGTAAGGAAAAGCACAAAAGTTGCGGAACAAGAGCGCCGATACAGCCGTATCAACCGAACCGAGGTTGTTGTGGACTCAAAGACTCTCGTCACTATCAAACAAGACCAGTTTTTGGCCAGCAACCGAAATAAGGAGCAACTCATCGCAAGAAATTTGAGGAAATACAGGACGTTGTTAAACAAGTTGCAGATGACGCGGATCTTCTCATAGCACAGAGCGCCATCGATATTGCTTCTGCGGGGAGTAAAGTCGTGCTTGTGGGGGAGGATGTGGATTTGTTGGCGTTATTAATTGCAAACACGCCTCCCTCGTGCGACAACAAAGTGATTTTTATGAAGCCATCGAGAGGAAACACTCCACCAAAGTTGTTCTCCGTTAAGGAAATCCGCGAGGAGAAACGTTACCTTCAGAAGAATTTATTATGTATTCAGGCATACAGTTAGTGGATGTGATACTACATGTGCAATATATAAAAAGAGTAAAATATCTTGTATCAACGTTTTACAGAAGAAGGAGCTGTCCGGTGTTGTTGACACATTTAACAACACAAGAAGCTCATAAGAACAGATTTTTGAGGCTGGCTGCCGATATACCTATACTTGCTCTATGTAGGCTAAATTTTTAGCCTAGGCTAATGTTCATATGGTTTATATCATGTAAAATTTTACGACAGAACTTTTTTATACCTTCACATTTTTTCATACAAGTCGATAATTTTGAGTTACCGATACAAATTTCATGTTTTTCAAGGAATTTTCAAAAATGGCGTTCAATCGACGAAGTTTTTAGGCTAAGTTTTAGCCTAATGTTGATTTCTGAATAGTTGATCCTAAGTAAAATTTAACGAGAAATAATTTTTGTAACTTTGCATTTTTCTGTAGGGTGCGTATTTTCCGAGATATTGACGAAAAACGAAATTTGGGGGGCTAAAACGTGCCACAGAAAATTTTCTCATCGACTTAGGGGGTGGGATTTTTTTTTGGTTGTTTCTGACACCAATCCTGACACATTCCAATAAACTCCTGCTTTCTACCAAATTTGTCTTTTTTGAGTATCTAGTTTGCCTATACTAATAAGATTGCTGCTTTTAATTCTTTTGTTCACCGCTTGGTCTCACTCCCTCTTTCTCCTCTTGCCTTTGCTAGGGAAGTTTCTATCCTCCAGCAATTAGCTCGGGTTAATAAGGTCAACATTGATATTAATGGCCTTGTCCGGAGGAAAATTACTAAGGTAGCTCTCCAACGGACCACCACCTTCACTCAGCCCCTCAGGACAGGTCGGAGGAAGTCACCTGTCATAATTACTTATCTTCCTAAACTCACATCTCTGATTAGAGATGTAATTAAGACCGGTAATATCGCCCCTATATTCTACCCTTACTTAAAGCTCCAAAAACTCCTTCCTAATGGTAAAGATTCGACCCCTCCCTTATCTAGGAGCGGTATATACTTACTCTGTTGTCGCGATTGTCCAGCTGGTTATGTCGGAGAAACCGGGCGAACTTTCCGTGCTAGGATCAATGGGCACGCATCGGCGCACGACAACAGTAACTTCACAAAATCTGCCTTCGCGAAACACCTTCTGGACAATGGACATCTCGGAGGTGATAAGATCATCTTACACGTCGGAGAATAATAAACGCCGGCGAGAAATCGAAATTGTGAAGATGAGAACTCACCACGCCTACAACTTCGTAAATCGGGCTATATTATGAAGATGACCTCATCAATAAGCTTTTTGCACCGCGCCGGAATATGAATGTACAGAAGTTTAATTCGTGTTTGTTCTTGTAATTTACATTTATGAATTGTAATCCGTTTTAGATGTAGAATTCCTTTACATTCTGATGATGACAGCTTTGTCGAAAGACGTCTCAAGTTTTGTTTAAAAATATACGGGCTACGCAGTGAAAAACTTCTTTCTCTTCTTAAGATGTCCCGTAACGTGTCAGAAACGATCTCTCGTATAGAATAGGTTGCCTATCAATTCCCCAATACCCTACAACGTTCAATCTATCACGGGTCACTACGCGACGCTTGTCGGGTGTGTGTTGGTGTACGTGCGTATGTAGTCTCTGTCAGGAATGACTTTCGAAAATTAATTCTCAAAGCTCGAATATCCGATTAACATTCATCATTTTGTAGAATGTTGCTCATGAAGGCTTAATTAGGAGCGCTATAGATGCAAAATGTGGAAATTTGGCTCTAAAAAGATTTTATGGCTTTGAAAAAAAAAAAAAAAAAAAAAAATTTGTCATGTTGCGGTATAATTTGGCAACATAAGATGTTCCTCTATTTTCTCTACTCGTTTGACTCATAAAATAAAGAAGTATTGTAAAAGAGTAAATAAATGATCAAAAATTACCTAGTTGCCATGACTGGGATGGTCAAAATTGTGTTGAAGATGGACACCGAAAAAGAATAATACTTGAGAATTAAACTGTAGAAAGTTTTTATTCGCAAGAAATACAAAAGCACAATAGCGACAATAAATGATATAACTGCTCAGAAGTCTCTGTGAGAACTGTCTGACTTACAATGGTCAGAAGAGTTTTCATACCATAAGAATTAATGGGGGTATAATTAAGTAAGAATAACAATGTAGTTCTGCTTAGAATGATAATTATAATAGAGGTATAATTAAAAACGGAAGAATTGGAGTTCGAAGAACATGGTTTTGAGAATTGATAGAGAGACAGAAAGTGGAAAAATAGGAAGATATAGGTTTCCGTTGATGGGGAGATTACAAGGCTTGAGGCTTCCCAGAAGACTCATGCGTTGGAAAGATAAGAAGTATTCGATAGCAATAATGAGTAACATGTGACAAGTAAAGGAATAGATAGGTTTCACAAGTTTGGGAAATTAGAGAGAGAAGAATTGAGAGAGAGATGCTGGATCAAGGAGCTCGAACGCAACAACTTCAACAGCTTATTAAAAAAAATATATGGAGCCCATATTCGAAGAGATATTGGCGAGTGCATCATTATAGGTATACAGAGGCTTTATGCAGACTAGGACTTTTCCAGATGAGAAAGTTACCATAAAATTCATTACACTGTAAATGCTTTTGATGAACACAGATGTATTTTGGTATGTACGTATAGTCAAGAATATATCCAACTGAAGTCTTTCTGGAACTTGCTTTGATTGAACCAACTCTCTGCAGACCATGTGTAAATTGAAGTGAATGACGGTTCTATTTTACGTTCTTCAACACAGCGTAATATAATAGAACATCATTCAATCGATCAACAAATACGGTAAGGGCATATGCATGTCAATGATGTTATGACTGATGAATTGAGAGTAAAATAGAAACAATCTTGGATTTGGCCGCTGACTTGGTACTAATTGACAAGGATAGTGACTCGAGCACGCGATCTTCAACAGACAGTCGTGTGCTCGATCACTTTCCATGACAAATGTACCCGCTTATAAGAAATATTCAAATATTCCTCGAAGATGAATCAGTCTACTCTTGTCTCTAAACTAGGTTATTGGAACGTACAGCATTCCGTCTCTTGAATATAAGGTGACCGTATAAATAAGATACATATTTTCAAGTTCTACTTAAAACTAAGTATGAGAGTTTTTTAAAACATAAAGACATAGGATTTGGTTCAGATTATTTTCAATACGTAATAATGTTACAACACATCTTATTGAACATAAAAGAAAATGCTGTATTTTTCAAGCTATGACTTAAATATATGCACTTTTCAAGTTCTTAATGACCACTGATGAATTTTTTCACGAGAGAAAAATAATACGGCAAACGCGCGTTAAATATAAGAGAGATAATTGAATGGAACCCCAGTCACTGTACATAAGAAAATGTAGAAGTACAGTTGGCTGTTGTTCCATTCATCATCACTCTCACTCAGGACCGTTGTTTCTTCAACCAATGATGGCAAATGTCTGTCAAGTACGGGACTTGAGAAAAAGCACTCCAAACATTGTGCAAGAAGATTATAGATAGAAGCACACGAGCTCATTGTACACATACGTGTGACGTACAGCAAAAAATATCCATAGACTGGGAAGATTTTATGACGGTGCCTCTGCTTCTCCATGAAAGCCTCAGATTCCTGAAAGTATTAAATGAGAATACTATTCAAACTTTGATGATTTGCTTCGCTAGCTCGCTCCTAAGTCAAAGCTAAGCCTATGCAGTATCATCTTCCAAGGTTTTTACTCACAGGATTTAAAACTCCAAAGGAAATTGTGACTAAAGGTTCACCATCATTTTCTGACTTTCGGTAGATCCTCCGTACCTCAAGTAAGTCGGCTTCAAAGTTCTGTTGTACATAAGTTCCCTCCTTTATTCCAAACAATGAAGCTTTTCCATGTGGTGGCCGTATCTGTGTTTGTATTGAATTAAAAGCTGAAATTACTATAGGCAAAAGCTCTACAACAGCGGCATACGCTTTAAAAATACATCTTACCATCTTTCATTGTTCCTGCAATGCTCCCTACAGTCCGGGCTGCGCTAAATATTTGAGATTCTTCTCCAATCACGTTCTGAATCGATTTGGTGACGTGTCTTGTTTGAACAACCTGGGCTAATGTGCAAAGTTTGATCATAGAAATGGGGTGCGTACCAAATGTAATATTTTTGCTAGTACCTTTCTTTTGCGGATAATGTTGCCAAAATATAATCTCCTTTGTGTTCTGTGCAAGGGCTCCTCGAAAATACCAGCTGGTGGGATGTACTCATTTTATTCTAGGTAGGTATCTCTACCCAAATGGCCGCCCTCTGTGACGTCCAATTTATTCAGGCTAACACAATCATGAAACAAAAGTAAAAAGTCATCAACTTGGGATAGCGACATACCTTTGTGAAGAATAATTCCAATACCTTCATCCATTCAATCCGAGTTAATGTCAAATGTATCTGATTTGGGCAAACAATCCAGTAAAAAGCTTAGTTTTGCAGATCAAAAAATTAATTTCAATTTGCAGTCACAAAACTCACCACAATGCAAGAAGGCAAACATTATATCGGTCAAATGCTCCTAATGAACAGAAAAAATGAATCAAATTAATCAATGTCTCTTGAAAAGAAACGATACCTAACCTACCTCAATAATGTTGAACGAGGAATTTCGAGAACCCGCCCTTCGAGGTACAAATTGGTTTTGATTTCAAGAATTTAATTCAAAATTAGAGACTCAAATTTTCTGAGCTGATATTCGAAAATATTCCCAACCCAATTTCCTTGATGAGTGGCTCAGTGGTGCAGCGGCAGAATCTCGGCTTTGTGATTCAAAGGTTCGAGGTTCGATAACAGCTGCGGATAAGCGTTAGCTGTAACAAGTTTATCCACGAAAGCTCACTTCAAACATCGTGTTACGTGCTAACGTCACTGAGCCGATCAACCCGTTTCAGCATCCAGTCGTGTGAATTCAGGAGTGAGATTCACCGTCAGTACATCAAAACGCTCAAACGGGACTATGTGTGAGACGGAACGGTTGTGGATCTGGTTCAGCGTCGAGACGACGCGGTTAATCGGCTAAACCAGCCTTCCCCATCTCGCACATACGTTGGCGCAATATAAAATGTAGGAAAAATGAGATGAGGATGATAATGACGCTTAATTCGTCCCCTTCCCAAGCCGGACTTGGTCACCGTGGGAGGTGTAGACCTGTATACATCAGTTAGTTATAGTTGCGAGGCTGTTGGCCAAATTGGCGTAATTAAGGCTGTTGTTATTATTATTATTATTAGTTTCCTTGGTGGTTGGAGTTTCCTTCAAGTCCTCCACTCCTGTATAATTCGACGGTCGGAATTTTTCAAACTACCATTTTGATAGAATATTGTAAAGTTCTGCGGCAAAGCCACAAGCAGCAAGCCTGCACGTACCACAAAACTTTAAGTAATGACGGACGCCACTAGAAAACGCACCGGTAACTGCCTAACTCACCAAACGTTCCTGAAATGTCCAGAGTACAAGCGATCAATTTTGCATAACTCATTTGCCGCTCTAGAAGATATCTCAAAGAATCCGGAAATAGGAGGAAGACTATAAATAGCCGGCATAAACCCGCAAGGATGTTTCAGTTGGAATACTGAAGCACTAGGAAATCTGAAACTTGAACCAAATTATGTTTCCGTTTTTAGGAACTACCATGAGTAAGTGATAAAAGATTTCACCAACTTTATTGTGCAGAATTTTGTCACTGTGACAGTAACGGCTTTTGAGCGGCCTTTGCTACAATCAAGTCGAAGCCCAATCTGTGTACTTCATGAAAAAGAATCCAGAAATAGGAGGAAGACTATAAATAGCCGGCAGTAACCCGCAAGGATGGTTCAGTTGGAATACTGAAGCACTAGGAAATCTGAAACTTGAACCAAATTATGTTTCAATTTTTAGGAAATACCATGAGTAAGTGATAGAAGATTTCACCAACTTTATTGTGCAGAATTTTGTCACTGTGATAGTAACGGCTTTTGAGCGGCCTTTGCTACAATCAAGTGGAGGGGTATCCAATCTGTGTACTTCATGAAACTTGTCTTGAAACCATTGAATCAGTTTGGATGAACCAATTTTCTGCAAATTGATTATGAATTTCAGCAATAGTAAAACATCCCTTAACACCACAAAAAATACTAGAATACGTATCTTTTAATCCGAGCAATGGAGTTTAGCATCCAATCCATACCCAACTGAAGTCTTTTTGGAACTTGCTTTGATTGAACCAACTCTCTGCAGACCATGTGTAAATTGAAGTGAATGACGGTTCTATTTTACATTCTTCAACTCAGCGTAATATAATAGAACATCATTCAATCCATCAACAAATACGGTAAGGGCATATGCATGTCAATGATGTTATGACTGATGAATTGAAAGTAAAATAGAAACAATCTTGGATGTCACCGCTGCCAGTACTAAATATTAAGTCTACACTTTTCTCTGAACTGGGTAATGTGAATGTACAGCATTTCTGTTTCTCAAATACAACGTTATAAATAAGATACATAAAAGTCAAGTTCTACTTAAAACTAAGTATAGAAATTAGGGTGGAGAAGAACGATAAAGACACGCACATGTAGAATATTTTATTACAGACACGCACATGGGCTCACTAAAATATTTTACATGTGCCTGTCTGTACCGTTCCTCTCCAACCTAAGACAATGGCTTGGTAGAGTACACTGTGTCTCTTATTAAGTACAGAAAACCTTCAAAATACAAAAACATATGATGTGATTCAAAATTATTTTCAATAGGTAATACAAATGCAAATGCGTAATACAAATGCGGTTGAACATAAAAGAAAATATTCTATATTTTAAGCTATGACTTAAAGAAACAGTGATGAAGCACAAGTGATTGTCGCGTCGTTCCTATTATCATTCAAAAACAATTACTCCTCCGATGTTCAGCGTGTTCCATTAGTACTCCAGTAAGATGATGAAAAGAAACTACAGTCTTTGAGCATAAGTAAATAGAAGCACATTGAGACTGTCGTTTCTCTTATCATCAGACCCAATCTGTCATCGTCCTCGTAATGCTCTCTACAATCCAGGTTGCGCTCAATATTCAAAATTCTCCTCCAATCACGTTATATGTGTACTTGTTTGGTCGACCTGTCCTAATCGGCAAAGTTTGATCATAGAAATGGGGTGAGAACCAGATACAATATTTTTGCGAGTACATACCTTTCTTTTGCGGATAACGTTGCCAAAATCTCATCTCCTTTGTAGTCTGTCCAAAGGCTCCTCTGAAAATATCAGCTAGTTGGATGCACCCATCTGATTCCAGGGATCTGTGTACAAATGGTCGTTGCGTTACATTCCTCGGTAACGTTCCAGGCCCGTAGCCAGCCCGTCATCTGTGACTAGGCAAGTGAAATTTCAGACGAGGCACCGTCAATAATTCATGTTTATCACACTGAAAAAGGCCAAAATTTCAAATTTTCACTTTTTGCTAGACTAGGCAAGCGCACTTGTCAGACTAGGCATTGCCTAGTCCCTGAAGTAGGTCGAGGAAGGTTAAACCGGACAACCGTCACAAACGGTAGGAAGCGAACCTAAACATATTCCTCATGGAACAAGCTGTGTGTCTTACAAATTTTAGCACAAAGATACATGAAAAATTTTTGCCTTTGGGGTTAAATTTTCTCACCGTCGAAATAAATTAGATACTATTTAAATCAACTTGGAGAGATTTACTTACCCAAGTAGTTTGGACCAGCGCATAATTGATCAAGTTTTGTGATTTGTTTGTGCCAGGGTTTGAGCCTTCACCATGAAGTCAACGCTGTAGGTAAAATGACCGCAGTGCTATTTCTCTCGAATTGACTATTCTTGTAAAACTAAGATATGAATACCTATTTTCATATTTGAACATAAAAATATAAGTCGAATAAGTAAACTTATGTATAATTTCAACTTAGAGAGGAAAAAGAGAAAACTCAACTTATCCAAAGTTTCTATTTTCTCCATGTGTACATCAAAAGCATCATGCTGGCATTTTGAAGATTTGAAGTGTGTCGCAATAGCTCAATTTCTCCTCAACAAAGTTAAAGTTTTATCTATTATGTTAAGTAATCAAGAAAATACACCCCTTCACGAACATTTGAAAACATTATTAGTTCGTGTAATGGGGGTATCTTCTCCACATAATTCACAGTTTAGAGCTCGATTTCCAAAGACAATATTCTTATCTTCATAATTTACCTATCTGTAGAACAAGAGAACATTCCAATTCACTTCCTCAATGGCCATTTGTATGCTGAAGCTCAATTTGTTTAAATAATATTATACAACTTATCATTAATTTTGTAAATTAAAAATACCAAGTCCGAATATTGAATTATGAAAAGCCAAGAAATGCATAGGGTAAAAATATAATTATTGAGTACAAATAATATTACAAAACTAGACGAGTTAAGCACAAGATACTATCATTAAATCCATTACATATAATGGAGGCGCAAAAAAGATGTTAACAACTCCAAAAAATTTCCCGGAGTCCTCCCGGAGTTTTTGTTCGACTCTTAATATCTTTTTGGCGCAACCTGTATACCATATTTTACTTGTTTTTCACTGATCTATATGCAAAATATTACCTTCCTTGAAGCATAATGAGTGTCTATAGGATTGAAACTGGCGACTCCATTCGTGAACTTCAATGAAAACAGTGTTACACATAACGGACTCGCCAATTCCCATCACAGATGAAAGTGTTTTTCTTCCTAATACAATGACTTTCGTACTTGAGGAAACCATTCATTTTACTCATTAGTAGTAGGGGTAATGAAAATTTTATTCTGATGCCTTATTCTGAAACAGAGAAAATCAAAGACCATATCATATTTACAATTATTTTGTGTGATAAAGTTTTAGTACCAAAAATACTTGAATTTGGTCGATGTGCAAATTGCAAGAACCATTTCCCCGAGGCTGTAACCTCATGATGAAATTTATACATTGGTTATTAACAATATATTATCCAATACTTACAAGAGTCAATTGCAGTGTTCCTTACAGCAGCCTTGACAATTCAGCATTTTTCAACATCACTCAAATCTGTAGATGTTATCATCGCAATGGTGAATTTGGCAGCCGGCTTCATCCCCATGGAGGTGTTGAAACAGGATGTGTACAGTGAAGAAGGTTAACCTTCCAGACTGATATTTTGAAACATTCGAATATGTCTAAAAGATAAACCCTTCCCACCATCCACTGTCCAGATTCTTCAATTCACGCATCGAAGTGTGTTGAGTAAAGAGGGCTCATTACCTGACTGATGTTTTGAAACAATACAACGAGTCTAAGGCATGAACCCTCCCCACCATCCACAGTCCAGGTTCTGAATGCATGTTGACATCATTATAATTTAGTATTATTACATAGAGACGCGATACAGCTTTTTGCGGTCAAAGTTTTAGTTTTTCCCACACCGAGATTAGCGTGAATGAAAAAATAGAAGCGTGAAAGAAAAACGAACTAGCCAATCACGTTTGAGGATTGGCCTGAAAGAAAAAATAAACAAGTGATAGAAAAATGAAACGGCCTCACTTTACCCACATGTATAGTGATATACTTACTATTTTTCAAAAATTATTCTCAATATAGGTAATACAAACGCAAGTCTCAATTTTAAAGCTTATCTTAATGAGTACAAAAAAAAATACATTAATATTCAATCTATGACGTAAATATGTACATTGAGTGGCCACCATGAGAGAAAAATAGGAAATAGGTTTCACCTGCATATAAATACATACTTCTTCTCTTTTTTTCTCTCAACGCATGATGGTGAAGTATGATTTTACCCTCGGATACGTTGGATATTTTAGAAATTGGCATAAAAATATATCAATATTACCTATGTACATACAAACTGAACTCACGAACAATGAAACTTGATAATAGAGAAAGTCTTATTCTTCGTCGTTAGTAAAATATACTGGAAAACCGCTTGTTGGTATTATGAAAACTTGTGATGCAATCTTGAGTGAAGTTCCATTCATATTATGCCTATGATGAAGTAAATGGCCTCCAGTTACTTAGCATTTCAAATCAATATAAGCTATAGTCAATGGTTGCCATCTACCCCATCATTCGCCAGAGCTGAGGTGCTCGAGAGTCAGCTGCTAGGTATTTTCCAAAATTCTGTGCTTCAGGAGTGAAAATTCACGTACCTTCTTAACTTATACTTTAAAATATAATTCAGCTAGCATAGATTGAATACCGTCGAAACGCTCTTCATAGACAGCATTATGAAACTGGGGAGTAGGATCAGTCCCTTAGTGGTGGATCTTCGGGGGCGATGAAGTTCCAGGTATGTGGCGCCGATGGGGCTTTAAACATCTACATGTTGTTCTGTTTGGAGGAGGAGAGTGAAATACAATTGTACAATTGAACTTACCTGTGGTGTTGTTCAATTGAGATTGTATGAACTCCTCTAAGCCCGATCCCATCACCTGTGAACATCGACGCCGCGTTAAAAATGAATGATTATCAGGGAAGAACGCATGGTGATACACGACTTTTTTCTTCCCTTTAAATGTGTGGCAACCCTGTACCTTGATAAGATACTACATTAGCGCGATTTTAAAACCTAGAAAAGAAGATATGTTGAAGAATATTTCTACATGATTGTGCTATATTACTTAAACAATTCAGAAAACAGAGGTACCTGACCTAAGTTGTCGCTCCTCAGCGGCAAAATCATAAATCCATCACTGAGGCCCTTGATATAATGCGATGAATTGGCCTCCTCATGGAACCAGTTTCTCGTTTTGGAGAGAGTGGTGGCCCTAAGATACAAGCAAAATAATAGATCATCTTTCAACACACCCTACACAGTAGAAAATTATACATGTGAATACATGGTTATGACTAATCAATTACAGTGAATAGATATCAACTTGCAGGTGACTATTGACTTGGTGTTAACTGACAAGGACGGAAACAAGAATACGCGATCTTCAACAGTTAGTCGTGTATTCAAGTTCCGTCGATTGTCAAGTACACACGCTGAATAAAAGTATTATTCAAAGGTCTCGTGCGATCATTAATCATCATTCTACTCTTGCCTCTCATAATCGCTCAATTTGTCCATCATTCTACTCTTGAAGTACAAGGTTATGAATAAGATACATATTGTCAAATGTAACTATCTGTGTACTTAAGAACTGTATGTCAGTCTTCTAAAAAAAACATGATTGTGAAAAAATTATTTTCAATATAGGTAATACATCTTAATGAGTAAGAAGAGAGAGAGAGAAAAAAAAACATACGTAAATGTGTGCATTAAATGACCACCATGAGAGAAAAATAGGAAATAAGTTTCACCTGCGTATAAATACATGTACCTACATACGAACTGAACTCACTAACAATGAAACTTGGTAATAAAGAAAGTCTTATTACCTATTTGTCGTTAGTAAAATATACTGGAAAACCGCTTGTTGGTATTATGAAAACTTGTGATGCAATCTTGAGTGAAGTTCCATTCATATTATGCCTATGATGAAGTAGATGGCCTCCAGTTACCTAGCATTTCAAATCAATATAAGCTATAGTAAATGGTTGCCATCTACCCCATCATTCGCCAGAACTGAGGTGCTCGAGAGCCAGCTGCTAGGTATCTTCCAAAATTCTGTGCTTCAGGAGTGAAAATTCACGTACCTCCTTAACTTATACTTTAAAATATATATATTAAATTCTAATTAGGTACATCGTTTGTTCTGTAAACAATAGAAACTAATTCTATCTACAATGAAGTCTCTTTATAACTAAATGTACAACTATTTTATTAAAGTCAACATCAAAAAATCTAGAACACGGCTAAAAATTCCTAGGATATGGAAAGCTCCGTTGCAACTCACATCAAGTGCTCGAAGGTCTAAATTGTTCCTATAGCACGACTGTCGGCATTTTTATAAGTTTCACTTCTTGCCAAACAGTACCTTTTTCTTCTTTCCGGGTCCGACGGCGTTCAGCGCTACTCACTTTCCTTCGATTCCCCCCCCCCTCTCCAAAAAAACGGATTCCTGTTAAAAGTAATGGTATTACTCTTCAATCTTCCTGTGTTCACGTCATCTGAAAAAAATTTCTTATTCCGACATACCTGGCAAAATTTTGGGGAAATCCAGATTGTGATCCCCTCTCTAAACAGTATTCTCTATCCATTCAACAATTAAAACCAAGAGTAGGGTCGCTACGCATCGCAGTTCATTTAAACTGGTGATGCTTGATGCAAATAAAGATAGCTGGTAATGAGGTAATGAATCAAATTTATCTGAAACAAATTTTTAGCCCTTATAAATATTAGGTAAAATTTAGAAGATACAAAGAAATTCTATACATCAGGAAAACCATTTCTTCTAAATAACCAGCCAAGTTAAAATCCATAGGTGGTAAACTCGTATCCTAGAGTATAGAAAATTGAAAGTACACTTGTTAAATTTCTCTTGAAGGGATTTTTCTTAAAAGCCAATAAAATACGAACCTTATAGGAATAATTAAAAGTATTCCATTATTTGAACATAAATTTTCATACGCTCAGCTTCTCGGTATTGTTGACGACATATTCCTTGTCTGTCTAATGTACATTCTGAAAGAAATTTTCGCTGGAGAGAATTTTACATTTTCATAGAAATATGATTGTATTAATCATTTTTATCACCAGTATTGAATAGCTATACAGCAATGGATACAAGTATGCTCAATTGATATTGACGAAATTATTTAATGTGTTCCAGTTTTGACTACTTGTCTAGCACTCGATGCAATAAATTTTGTTCTTGGTTATCCACAATGCGCCATAAGTAGGATTGAAATTGGCAAACTGATAGTTGACACGTGAATGACAGTACAGTGAAGCACTTTATAGTCTGCCGATTCCCATCACAGATTCTTATCCTTACTTCTTCCAAACATAGTCATAATTTCCTTGGGCTAACCCAAATTTATATAACTTTGCTTGCCACTAAATGTGAGAATGCTTGGTGCATGAATAAATATTATTACGAAGAAAATTATACAGTAAGTTCAAGACTCGCCTGATACGCTCCATTTGGCTATAATCTTTCACGCAAATCCCATTCTGTAGGATATGAAATACTAATTTTTTCTACATGTACAGTGTTCAGAAATCACGCACTGAAAATTGTTGACAGACTCTTTTCCAAACTCGAAAATTGCTGCAAAAATAGGAATGACCAATTCACTGGAGCTGTTTTGTAAATATTTTATACCGACCAAAGAGGAGCTCCCGAGAAAGAATTAGAATTTTGGTCACAGGTCAAGCACTACAGACTAGGAGCTAGAAGTAGTGCACTGTTCATGGCTTTTGAATCTTCGCCCTTAATGAAAAAAAAAAAAAAAAAAGTGGAGGAGTTCTAAAATGGAAAGAGAAACATGAAATATATGGAGAGGAAATCACAAATACAAGTTTCCACTCGCACAATTATCAAAACTTCATTAAAATTTTGGTACATTTATCTGATTGATCCTTTTAATGAAGAAGCTCATAATGAAATTTATACATTGGTTATCAACAATATATTATCCAATACTTACAAGAGTCAATTGCAGTGTTCCTTACAGCCTTGACAAGTCAGCATTTTTCAACATCACTCAAATCTGTAGATGTTATATCCGCAATGGTGAATTTGGCAGCCACATCCATCCCCATGGAGGTGTTGAAACAAAGTGTGTACAGTGAAGAGAATTTACCCGCCAGACTGATATTTCGAAATATTTCAATAAGTCTGACGGATAAACCCTTTCCACCGTTTACTGTCCAGATTCTCCAATTCATGCATCGAAGTGAGTAAAGTAAAGAGGGCTCATTACCTGACTGATGTTTTGAAACAATACAACGAGTCTAAGGCATGAACCCTCCCCACCATTTACAGTCCAGGTTCTGAATGCATGTTGATATCATTATAACTTAGAATTATTACATACAGACATGATACAGCACTTTAAGGAATAAAAAGATTTCAGCTAGCATAAATTGAATACCGTCTAAACGCTCTTCATTTCATTGTGTATGTACAATACAATATAGGCCATAATTTGCACTCATGTGAGTCAGAAGAAATTATTGACTTCTATGTATAGTTATTATAAATTCATTTTATGCTCTAGTTGTAAGATACCTAAATAACATATGTCGTAGGTACTTATGATTACTCAAGTCAAGGACTAAAATATTAGAGTTTTGGTCAGAATGAAATTGAAATAGGCTATAATTTTAGGACTGCAAAAATTTTTTATCACTTCTGATATTTTCCTAATCTTGCAAATTGTTGAATCTTCGTTTTTAGTCCGTACCTCAATTCTTAAATTAAAATGTGAAGAATCACAATTATAGCATTTTGGGCAAAACATCTAGGCCCACAGCAGCAGATCTGATTTTGATCATCCAAAATAGGTGAGCAATACCTAAACGTTAAAGACAAATGCATCACACTTGACAGTGCCATCAAAGTACGGGATCTACCGTCATTTTCACAATCTATAGGTACGTAAGAGCGGAACCTACCGTTACTACCATCACTATCTAAAAGCGTTCTACAAGAAGTTTGCACATAAGTAAGCACGCGTTCTACTCGCCGACTCACACAATTGGATGGTGCGACAGGTACGAGTTATCGCTACAGTTTTCTTTGACTGCGGCTGGTTACACGCACAAAACTGTCAGTCATCAACAGAACTAAGTGGACCTCAATACTGGCACGCAAACGCAAGCTGTATGACTGGACAGCAAAGTTTCAATCTGAAGAGGAAGCGAGGAATCATATTTTTCTACTTGCACCAATCACACCTGGAACACTATTGCTGGCAGATGTGGCAAAAGAACAAGCCTGACGAATTCGTTAAATTCCTCGAGGATGTAAGAGGAACATTTAAGTACCTAATGAATAACTAAAATTCATGACACATTGACACAGTGACTCGAATTCATGACAATAGTCCTAACAAAACTCTTTTGAGGGCTGCTATTGTGATAGAACGCGTAGGTACTACTACAGATACAATGTCGATAGAACGCGTACTTAAAAAAGAAAATGACGATATTAAGCGTACTTCAATAGCACCCATTTGCCAGTTTCCCCCCTTCCTGTCACACTTCCTATCGCATGTACACACTTAAAACACTAATGATATACAAATGAAGTAATTGTGATAGATGCAGAAAATTAATTTCATATACGCATTAACAAGAAACTAATATTATTAAAGTCAAACAAGGACAAAACGTTTTATAATCACAATAATGCAGAAATCAATTAAGAGTAAATAATTATAATCTTGGATGTAACTGTTGACCTTGGTATTCAGGTCCCCCATGAAGTAACAAAGGTGGGGGGTCTTCTTCATCTATTATAATGCCAATTCGAGACTTGTAAAATCCTAGTATAAAGCTAGTATATAAACTGGGCGGGGGGAATTCGCAGATTAATGAATCACCCACGGAGTAACGAGGATGAAGGGGTGGGGGGCACTCGGGAAATTCCAAGTCACGGGTCAGGGTAAGGTATAAAAATATGAAACATGTCAAAAATCCATTGAAAACTCGAGTAGTGAGAAACTTTTTTTAACACCGTACGTTTTTTAATGATTGTTCTTACAAGCAAAGCACACCCTTATTGAAGTTGAACGAGGATCGCCGGGCACCAGTTAGGGAAGTTGTTCTAAGGATTGAATTATTGAGGTAACTTTTCCATCATATATAACTTCAACGTCAACATTTTTTCAAGTGTCCTCCCAGCATATAAGCTTGAAAGTCAAAATTCTTCCTATTCTCTGCCTTATGATAGAAAATTTTCCAAGTCCCTTTCCCATCATACATACTACCACGAGGCGGACGGCGAACGGCACATTTCTGAAAAAAGTCCCTTCCAAGGAAACAAGTTCTCTATAAATAAATAACTTTATCGACTCGAAAAATATTCGTCGATATTTCTTGATAGTTCTTTGATGAAAAGTTACGGCGCAGACAGCATTATAAAACTGGGGAGTAGGATCAGTCCTCCAGTGGTGAATCTTCGGGGGCGATGAAGTTCCACGTATGTGGCGCCGATGTAGCTTTAAACATCTACATGTTGACCTGTTCGGAGGAGGAGAGTGAAATACAATTGTACAATTGAACTTACCTGTGGTGTTGTTCAGTTGAGATTGTATGAACTCCTCCTCCAAACAGAACACTCCCACCCGTTATGCCCGATCTCTCCACCTGTTAACATCGACGCCGCGTTAAAAATGAATGACTATCAGGGAAGAACGCATGGTGATACACGACTTTTTCCTTCCCTTTAAATGTGTGGCAACCCTGTACCTTGATAAGATACTACATTAGCGCGATTTTAAAACCTAGAAAAGAAGATATGTTGAAGAATATTTCTACATGATTGTGCTATATTACTTAAACAATTCAGAAAACAGAGGTACCTGACCTAAGTTGTCGCTCCTCAGCGGCAAAATCATAAATCCATCACTGAGGCCCTTGATATAATGCGATGAATTGGCCTCCTCATGGAACCAGTTTCTCGTTTTGGAGAGAGTGGTGGCCCTAAGATACAAGCAAAATAATAGATCATCTTTCAACACACCCTACACAGTAGAAAATTATACATGTGAATACATGGTTATGACTAATCAATTACAGTGAATAGATATCAACTTGCAGGTGACTATTGACTTGGTGTTAACTGACAAGGACGGAAACAAGAATACGCGATCTTCAACAGTTAGTCGTGTATTCAAGTTCCGTCGATTGTCAAGTACACACGCTGAATAAAAGTATTATTCAAAGGTCTCGTGCGATCATTAATCATCATTCTACTCTTGCCTCTCATAATCGCTCAATTTGTCCATCATTCTACTCTTGAAGTACAAGGTTATGAATAAGATACATATTGTCAAATGTAACTATCTGTGTACTTAAGAACTGTATGTCAGTCTTCTAAAAAAAACATGATTGTGAAAAAATTATTTTCAATATAGGTAATACATCTTCATGAGTAAGAAGAGAGAGAGAGAAAAAAAAACATACGTAAATGTGTGCATTAAATGACCACCATGAGAGAAAAATAGGAAATAAGTTTCACCTGCGTATAAATACATGTACCTACATACGAACTGAACTCACTAACAATGAAACTTGGTAATAAAGAAAGTCTTATTACCTATTTGTCGTTAGTAAAATATACTGGAAAACCGCTTGTTGGTATTATGAAAACTTGTGATGCAATCTTGAGTGAAGTTCCATTCATATTATGCCTATGATGAAGTAGATGGCCTCCAGTTACCTAGCATTTCAAATCAATATAAGCTATAGTAAATGGTTGCCATCTACCCCATCATTCGCCAGAACTGAGGTGCTCGAGAGCCAGCTGCTAGGTATCTTCCAAAATTCTGTGCTTCAGGAGTGAAAATTCACGTACCTCCTTAACTTATACTTTAAAATATATATATTAAATTCTAATTAGGTACATCGTTTGTTCTGTAAACAATAGAAACTAATTCTATCTACAATGAAGTCTCTTTATAACTAAATGTACAACTATTTTATTAAAGTCAACATCAAAAAATCTAGAACACGGCTAAAAATTCCTAGGATATGGAAAGCTCCGTTGCAACTCACATCAAGTGCTCGAAGGTCTAAATTGTTCCTATAGCACGACTGTCGGCATTTTTATAAGTTTCACTTCTTGCCAAACAGTACCTTTTTCTTCTTTCCGGGTCCGACGGCGTTCAGCGCTACTCACTTTCCTTCGATTCCCCCCCCCCCCTCTCCAAAAAAACGGATTCCTGTTAAAAGTAATGGTATTACTCTTCAATCTTCCTGTGTTCACGTCATCTGAAAAAAATTTCTTATTCCGACATACCTGGCAAAATTTTGGGGAAATCCAGATTGTGATCCCCTCTCTAAACAGTATTCTCTATCCATTCAACAATTAAAACCAAGAGTAGGGTCGCTACGCATCGCAGTTCATTTAAACTGGTGATGCTTGATGCAAATAAAGATAGCTGGTAATGAGGTAATGAATCAAATTTATCTGAAACAAATTTTTAGCCCTTATAAATATTAGGTAAAATTTAGAAGATACAAAGAAATTCTATACATCAGGAAAACCATTTCTTCTAAATAACCAGCCAAGTTAAAATCCATAGGTGGTAAACTCGTATCCTAGAGTATAGAAAATTGAAAGTACACTTGTTAAATTTCTCTTGAAGGGATTTTTCTTAAAAGCCAATAAAATACGAACCTTATAGGAATAATTAAAAGTATTCCATTATTTGAACATAAATTTTCATACGCTCAGCTTCTCGGTATTGTTGACGACATATTCCTTGTCTGTCTAATGTACATTCTGAAAGAAATTTTCGCTGGAGAGAATTTTACATTTTCATAGAAATATGATTGTATTAATCATTTTTATCACCAGTATTGAATAGCTATACAGCAATGGATACAAGCATGCTCAATTGATATTGACGAAATTATTTAATGTGTTCCAGTTTTGACTACTTGTCTAGCACTCGATGCAATAAATTTTGTTCTTGGTTATCCACAATGCGCCATAAGTAGGATTGAAATTGGCAAACTGATAGTTGACACGTGAATGACAGTACAGTGAAGCACTTTATAGTCTGCCGATTCCCATCACAGATTCTTATCCTTACTTCTTCCAAACATAGTCATAATTTCCTTGGGCTAACCCAAATTTATATAACTTTGCTTGCCACTAAATGTGAGAATGCTTGGTGCATGAATAAATATTATTACGAAGAAAATTATACAGTAAGTTCAAGACTCGCCTGATACGCTCCATTTGGCTATAATCTTTCACGCAAATCCCATTCTGTAGGATATGAAATACTAATTTTTTCTACATGTACAGTGTTCAGAAATCACGCACTGAAAATTGTTGACAGACTCTTTTCCAAACTCGAAAATTGCTGCAAAAATAGGAATGACCAATTCACTGGAGCTGTTTTGTAAATATTTTATACCGACCAAAGAGGAGCTCCCGAGAAAGAATTAGAATTTTGGTCACAGGTCAAGCACTACAGACTAGGAGCTAGAAGTAGTGCACTGTTCATGGCTTTTGAATCTTCGCCCTTAATGAAAAAAAAAAAAAAAAAAGTGGAGGAGTTCTAAAATGGAAAGAGAAACATGAAATATATGGAGAGGAAATCACAAATACAAGTTTCCACTCGCACAATTATCAAAACTTCATTAAAATTTTGGTACATTTATCTGATTGATCCTTTTAATGAAGAAGCTCATAATGAAATTTATACATTGGTTATCAACAATATATTATCCAATACTTACAAGAGTCAATTGCAGTGTTCCTTACAGCCTTGACAAGTCAGCATTTTTCAACATCACTCAAATCTGTAGATGTTATATCCGCAATGGTGAATTTGGCAGCCACATCCATCCCCATGGAGGTGTTGAAACAAAGTGTGTACAGTGAAGAGAATTTACCCGCCAGACTGATATTTCGAAATATTTCAATAAGTCTGACGGATAAACCCTTTCCACCGTTTACTGTCCAGATTCTCCAATTCATGCATCGAAGTGAGTAAAGTAAAGAGGGCTCATTACCTGACTGATGTTTTGAAACAATACAACGAGTCTAAGGCATGAACCCTCCCCACCATTTACAGTCCAGGTTCTGAATGCATGTTGATATCATTATAACTTAGAATTATTACATACAGACATGATACAGCACTTTAAGGAATAAAAAGATTTCAGCTAGCATAAATTGAATACCGTCTAAACGCTCTTCATTTCATTGTGTATGTACAATACAATATAGGCCATAATTTGCACTCATGTGAGTCAGAAGAAATTATTGACTTCTATGTATAGTTATTATAAATTCATTTTATGCTCTAGTTGTAAGATACCTAAATAACATATGTCGTAGGTACTTATGATTACTCAAGTCAAGGACTAAAATATTAGAGTTTTGGTCAGAATGAAATTGAAATAGGCTATAATTTTAGGACTGCAAAAATTTTTTATCACTTCTGATATTTTCCTAATCTTGCAAATTGTTGAATCTTCGTTTTTAGTCCGTACCTCAATTCTTAAATTAAAATGTGAAGAATCACAATTATAGCATTTTGGGCAAAACATCTAGGCCCACAGCAGCAGATCTGATTTTGATCATCCAAAATAGGTGAGCAATACCTAAACGTTAAAGACAAATGCATCACACTTGACAGTGCCATCAAAGTACGGGATCTACCGTCATTTTCACAATCTATAGGTACGTAAGAGCGGAACCTACCGTTACTACCATCACTATCTAAAAGCGTTCTACAAGAAGTTTGCACATAAGTAAGCACGCGTTCTACTCGCCGACTCACACAATTGGATGGTGCGACAGGTACGAGTTATCGCTACAGTTTTCTTTGACTGCGGCTGGTTACACGCACAAAACTGTCAGTCATCAACAGAACTAAGTGGACCTCAATACTGGCACGCAAACGCAAGCTGTATGACTGGACAGCAAAGTTTCAATCTGAAGAGGAAGCGAGGAATCATATTTTTCTACTTGCACCAATCACACCTGGAACACTATTGCTGGCAGATGTGGCAAAAGAACAAGCCTGACGAATTCGTTAAATTCCTCGAGGATGTAAGAGGAACATTTAAGTACCTAATGAATAACTAAAATTCATGACACATTGACACAGTGACTCGAATTCATGACAATAGTTGTGAAATAACGACCGTTCTGCGGACGATTAGGTGTGTGCGATGGTACCGTTTTCGTCCGTGTGTCGACGTCAGTGATTTGTATGCTTCGTATTTTATCGAGATTTTCCCTTCCCGTCTCTTTTATCCTTATCGCTTCAAATTTTATCTAACTTCCTCTCTTTTCCTCTCTTCTCTTCTGTTTTTTTTTTTTTTTTTATTCCTTACGTTTTTCGTGTGTAATCCTTCTCGGTGAATTGATGCATCAAATCGCTAGAGGGGGAATTTGACTTTTTCTCGACTCAACGATGGGCTTTGCCCGCGATGAGCTCGAGAGTGGCAAGTTCGCCCGTCGATATCGCGGACGCTTTTCGCGTTTAATTCCGGGACGCGAAAACGTGTTCATCGAAAGAGACTTTGAATTTGCCCTCAAAAGTCGATAACTACATTTTTCATCGAATGGGCACATAAAATTTTCGTTTATTTCGGCCGAGATTTTCGTTTAAATTTTATTGTGATCGACGTGCTGGCTATTTCGTTGAGTCGACCTAGTTATCGGATAAATCGGATAGTGTTCAATTATCTAAATTGCTGTCGATCCGGCCCTCTTAGTGATTGTATTCGAGACTGTTCGCGAGTCGTGACCGCGCTCAGTATAATTTTTTTTTTTTTTTATCGGCATCGAGAGAAACACATCTTGATCCAGCAGCGCTCAATTCTACGTGGGTCAACGAGTAAAACTTCATTTATCGATTTTTCTTGAGCGTAATGCACGTTCTGCACTGCTTTTACATCGACAACGGCCAGAAAGCTGAACAGAGACGATTAATCGAACTGATAGCATTTTCCATCGAATCAAGTTTGCTATCTTGCTCTTTAAAAAATTATTTTTAGTATAGATCGCTGGTTGACGGTACTTCGATTGAAAGGCTCATTGTTACCTTTTATATCGAATGTATGCAGTTTTAGTATCGATTAAATAATAATTTTTTATGTGTATGTCTCGTGTACATTTCTTCTTTCTCGCTCGTTGAGCAGTTATTTCGATCCTTGGTCTAGCGAAGAACCTACTAGCGAATCGTTAGTTATCGAACGTCGTCAAGTATCTCTAAACAAGATATACGTATCCCTCTTTCGGCCTTTGTATTTCTAAATTTCTAGCAGTCCCATTTTCTCGACCCCTTTAGATCTGTTTGATTGGAATTCCAATCATCGTAAGTTTCTTTAATTTTTGTTGCACACGTACGGCTTGCTGTACGTGTACGGAGTCAAGTTATTTATCTTACCTAGCCTACGCTACCGAAGAGCGTATTTTCTTCTACCCCCTGTAGAAGGGATGAATATTATTAACGACAGACTATTCCTTGAGTCTGGAAAGAAGTAGAGCTTTCATTAGCGTACGACACTAACCTCCTCTTGTAGAAAAGATTCTCATAGCCTGAGTGATTTCTAAAAGTGACACCGAAACTGGACCAGTGGTCTAGCCTCGGGTTATCCCGCCCTTCAGATGAGTACTCGCGCTTTCCGACTGAGCTGGCTCTGCGGTCCTATCCTGGTCGGATAGGCTGGGGATCAGAGTCTTGAGTATTCCCTGGAGTGGTCGGTGGTAGCCTTTTGGCTATGTCTATGTGTAAGCTCCTCCGGAATGAGCAAGATCATTTGATCTAGCCTGCCTTCTCGATAGGTTTTACAATGTGATGAAATGATCTAGTTTATGTTGGTAACAGGAAGAGACTCTACTTCTCGCCCCCTTGTTACATCACATAAACCTAGTACATTTTATTTTGGCGCCCAACGTGGGGCCTCGAGGTGCGTAAGCAGCCTTCGGGTTGCTTACGTGTTTTTTGGTTACGTTGGTAAAATGTCGGGACGGCAGCTTTATCAACACTGTCCAGATAGAAGTTCACAAAAATCTTAGTATACTAGAGACAGGAGCTCTTGGGGGCAAGCCCTCCAGTGTGACTGTTTGAGGTGTTGTCGCTGCTCGTTATTTTATTTGTCCAACTCCGGCTCCGACTCCCTTCCTTTCGGATGAACCGGAGTATCCAAATTTTATCGAGAATTTTCTCGATCCCTTCACTCGAATTATTGGACTCCTATTACCACGTATGTCTTGGTCTTTCGGTACCGATACACCCAAACCACGATTTGATCAGGCGAGTGGGAGATCGATCGTGTGGTGCTCTAGGCACCTGGCGCCCAAACCCTTTGTTCTGTGGAATGACAGCCTAGGGAAAATCCACCGCCCAGTGGCGGGTATCCGTCCGGGTCTACCCAATTTCTTTTGGAGTTGCTCTGGACCCAACAGGGAGTTTTTCACGCTTCTTCCTGGGCGCGGAAGCTGACTTCGCTCTTGACCGGCGATGTCTGGGGAGACTTTCGCTTTGGTCGATGTACCGAGGTGTCTGTAAACCGAGGGGCGCTTCTGCGTCAAAGATGGGCCGACATAGGTCCGGGTGTATTCTGTCCGATTGACAAGGGATTGTCTTGTTCTGATGTGCCTCTCCCCTGCGAGTATCGATTCTATCTTTTTGTTTGGCCGTAAGCACGGCGAGTGTGGCCGGACGCGGCACTAGTATCGTCCTTCTATTTCGTTTTATTTATTCCTCTTTCCCACGGCTAGATCACTTCGGATGTAGCGACTCCGAAGTAAAACTAAATTTCGTAAAACCCGTCTGAGATGGCGATGAACGTACTCGACACGGCCTATGCTGGTCGGCTCCTTTGGTACGTTTTGCGGACTCTCCGCGTGGCTTCCGTCTACCCCGAGTTGAGGAACCTTCAATCCTGCTTTGAAGTAAAGCACCTGTGCAGAAGAGCGCAGACTGTCGTCAGATTTTCTTCTGTCGTCACTGCGTTATATTTTTTTTTATTTTCCTTTTTCTTTTCCTTTTTTTTATTTATTTATTTTTTTTTAAATTGTTGCGTTATAGTAAGGTATCCGCACTTATTCAAATTATTTTTGAGTAACGTAAGTCCTTCTGACGTCTGCATCTATCCCGTAACAACGAGAATCCGAGACCATGAACGTAAAGTTTATCCATTATCGAGAGTCTCAATTTTTCTATCGTAATAAAATTGAATATTTATTATATTCTTATGATCGATTCTCGAAGTAACGTAAAAAGACTTTTCTTTTTTTTCAAGCGACTTCTCTCCGTTTTCAGTTCGTTTTTCTTTCGAATATTCCTCGTAACCTCGCTAGTGCGAGAGGTGTAGAACGACCACCGGAATAGCCTTTCCTATCTTTATCGATATCGATGTGTACGTAAATTTAAGTATGTGTGTGTTAGGGCGCTATACAATGTAATTTTATTTGGATTCGATTTTATTCGGCTTCGTGTAACGTCAACGTGCGATATCGGAAAAAGTCCGAATTTATCCCATCGATGAGCCGAGAAAAAACTCGCACCCCACCACGCTATACACACAAAGATGCGATGGTCAAACATTATGCGTAGGTAGATTCGTAGAAAAAACCCTTTTCCATCAAGCGCATCTACGCATGTCTACACACACTACGATGCGTCTACAGGCAACACATGGAAAATGATCAGCCGCTACGCGCAACGACGTACTCTGATTGGTGCTGAAAACATCGGATGTGCACACCACTACACACGTGCAGGAAACTATCCACGTCCGGTTACCGGTGTTCAACTGCGCATTTCCCATTTGATTTTAGATTAGCTTGTTGTCTGTTAAAGACTTATAGAGACAGCTTAGAGATTATATCTACAAAGTTTTTCTTCTTGAATTTGCATATTGCGATTAAGTTTTGCTATTTTATCGATTTTTACGGTAATTTCTTTTGTATTTTGCGTTTTGCTTTTCCCGGTGGCTGTTAGAAGTTCCTTTTAGAGGTAATATTTCGATTTAATTAACGTTAACGTATTTCCACGTGCTGCTTTGTTTTAGCGTTTTTCAGGATGAGAAAGTCGCAGCGTCTGCACGTTTCACCTTTCTTTTAGTTAGTTTTGATGGTGATGTTTCGATCTGGATTTACCTTGGATTTGGAGTCGTTCGTCTACCTATTTCCGTTTTCCTGCTGGAATCGAGGTCTTGTTCCTGAGATCGTGTCGGACAGGTGTCTCGAGTTTTCTGGTAGGTGGAGCCGTGTCGATCTGGTCGAGAAACGTGTTAACGTGCAGGCGTATTAATCGAGAGAAACTTACCGTATTCTTTTTATCTTATTCGATTTTTTCTCTAGTTATATACTTGATTCGAAAAACTTGGTAAGTTTCTAATCATTCTTGGTCTTTGATTTTTCTGTAGCTTACGCAGTAGATTGATTACAAGCTAGCTCTCTCTCCCGTTCGTCTTTGCTGTGTTGAAGATTCGAATTTCGTCTGAATTAGTGATTTGATTGTTTTTCATAGCTTCGTTCCGTATTTACTGTTATTTTAGCGTATGCGGACTTATGAATCGAGTAAACGGAAGCGCAAGGCGAATGCATCCATCGATATATTCGAAAACGTAAAGAAAAAGAAGTCAACTGACAATCGAAATTTTAAAGAAAATTATCGGAACGAACCCGTAAGTTTGCTTTCGCTGAAGCGTGCGTGAATTATTTATGAACGTTACCTATTCGCGATTTATTGTATTGTTGTAATTCTCACGTAATAAGTGTTGATTAGAGGTCGATATTACCCCCAAATTCTGGTTGATATTTCTGCGTGTGAATCTCGGAATTAGTATTTGATAAGGAGAGGGGAGTTAGGAATCGAGTTGACGAAAACAAATCGAAATCACCTTTATATAAATCGACGAAATTCTTTATCGATTATCGACAAGGAGCGGCTATTGAGTCGTATCGGTGGAAAATATTCGACAAATCACAAATTATCGATTCGTATAAAAATTCTGTCTCTGCAGTCGAAATCTATCTCTTGTAGTTCTCACTTAGCTCATTATCTCTGACCACTCATATTTTATTGTTCTAACATAATGGCTGGAGGTAAGGGAACAGGCAATGTTGAAAAAACTGATAGAATTCTGAGAAGCAACTCTCAAAAAGATGGTGACCCTGAAACCCAAGCAATAACAGTAGCGGATTTGGGGGAGGGAATTGAAAAAACTTTGAATAGTAAAAACAATCCCGAAATAGTTGCACCTGTAAATCACGAAACGATGAAAGCTAATGATCTGTCAGATATAGGCGCTACGGCGAGCGGCGGACTTCTCCTCAGTCACGATGATGAGAGTATTTTGAATAAATCTTTTTCTCAAATATCGAATACAAAATCTATCGATCAATCTCAAACAAAAAATACGATTACAAGTATCAGTTCGAAAGAATATCAGCGATTCCTAAAATATCGAGAAAGTGGAAAGGAGAAAGCGTTGGAAGGGTTGGAGAAGGAATGTTGGAGGCTGGCGAAAGAAAATAAAAAATTGCAAGATCGATTCGTTCAGTATCAGGCCGAATGTACGGAATTGACAAGGCAAACTGTGAAAGAGGCCGTTGCACAAGCGATGACGAGTCAGCAAATTGTAAAATCGGTAGGGAATCCCAATAGAATATCGGTGGGATTTGATGTACCGAAAGCTCCGATTGCCGAGTCAACAAAATTCGCAAATGTCGATACTATTGGTGGTGATGATTACAATCAATTGAGGCATGATGTGTTTAGTGAGACTCATACTTCAGCGAAGAATAATGCTAGAACGACAGGTGGTGGCGGGGGAGATGATCCTTATAGTTCTAACTCGAGCGACAAAAGCGAGAACGATCGTCGTCATCAAAATCACCATCATAATCAAGGAAACAGCGGAGACCGTCGTGATAATCGGAGAAATCGAAATCACAGCTCTGACGATGATGAGGACGAATATTACAGCCGTCAAAACGCGAAATTGCATGAGCAGTCGATCAGAAGGATTGGTTGTGATAATCGTGAGGAGAATATTATCTCGAAAGCCCCCGATGTTAAGAAAATGTCAGATGCGATCTGTAAATGGACATTGACTAATCCAAAAGAGACGCGAGATCCATGGGAATATATTCGCGAACTCAAGGAAATGATTTGTAGTCGCGTTTCGGGTCAAAGAGAAAAGATAAGAGTGTTTGGTCAACTTTTGCAGTTGAATGAATTCACTTCTAGCATCGGCGCTGAGATTCGAAGAGATATTTCTCAATATCGAGATCTTAATGAGGCTAGTGTGTATGTGATACAGCAAATTTGGCCAACTACAACGCAAGAGCGTTATCGTAATATCTTTTTGAAAGGAAGATATAGAAACATCGAGCTTGATGGAAGTTGCGCTACTTATGCGCAGCGATGGTTCAATTTATTACGATACACGGCCTACGGTGAAGATGAAGGTGAGAAACGTCTAGCGTTGAAGATTCATACTCGTATGCCGACAGAGTTCTCCAATTATGTAGAAAAAATTCCTCCAAAGAATTTCAAGATGCTCATGAGACAAATTCGCGAGTATCAATCCGCTATCGATGATCTACGATTCGAAGAGAGTCACATTCGCAGGGTGGCGAATAAATCGGAAAAATCGAGAGATTCGGGTAAGAAGAGTAATGACTCGCCACAGAAATCGAAATTTAATCGGTATAAAAAGAAAGTATCTGTGAATGAGGTAATTTCGGGAGATGATGAATTTGAGTTGAATAATGATTCTGAGCAAGAAGAAACGAATTCTTCTGAGAAAGAGGAGGATTACGAATCACGTTTAAGTGAAGTCATAGTTCAGAGAGTTCTAGCTCAAATTAAAAAATCAGACAAGAAAGACTCTGAAAAAAGATCGAGAGAGTTGTTAGCTAAGAAAAATGAGACCGAACCGAGTAAGAAAACCGAATAGCAGTTTCGTCTGGCAATCGACCCTCTACAATCGACTGAATCGAGCTCAATTAAATGGATGAAATTCGATATGATCGGTGACTCAATGTGTGCGCAATTATTAGGTCACGTAACGAATTTCATGTACGAGTTAAAAGGCTCTAGGCCACTTTTGGAGAAAAATTTATCAATCCATGATCTTTTGACTCGCCTGAGGATAGCTCGACTCAGGAATGAGGAGGATCGAGCAATGCCATTTGTCATGATACTTATCGGTTCTGATCAAGCTGAAGGGAAACACCTATGTAGTCGAAAAGAGGTCAAAGGTGAAATTGACAAAATTATCAATCTGTTAGTTACTGAATTTAGGACAAAATTGGTAATCTTTGTATCACCAACTCCGACCCCAAACTCAGATGAACAGACTATCGATAACATCCGAAACATCAATCGAGGAATACGCGATAGTGTATTCACATGTGAAAATAAATCGAACGCAAGATACATCAGTGTCTTGCATCACTTTTTAATAAATTGTCGTCGACATGAAGATATAAATCGATTATCGAAAGAAACCATACGGTTTCGAACTAACGTTTTCCTCATCTTATCGGAAAAACAATCGAGTAAATGGACGCATGAAGCGTCTGATAATATCGCGTATAGTATTCGTAATTATATAGCTCAGCTCTCACGAGAATCAGCTTTTGATGAATTATTAGCATGTGAAGTAGGTATGAGTGTGGATCAAATTGTATGTCAAACAATTGAAGATGAATTGTGTGCGAATGAAATGCGATTGTTGATGTCTGCCTACGGGAAAAAATTTGAGTCAAAATTTGATAGTGGGTGTGGGCTCACTGTGCTGAAAGGGAGACTGTACGACCGTATTATGAATAATATCGATTTAGAACTTCGACCAAATATTGAATCGATTCCGTGGTTGAGACTTAGATCAGCCAGTGGAAGTAATCTTCAGGTACGAGGACTTGTTAGATTGAAATCGAAAATAATCTGTGCTTACACAGGAAACGATATCGAAATCGAACTAAATTATATAATTGTCGAAAATCTAGTGAACGATTGTCTTTTTGGTTTTCGTGATGCTGTTGCCTTTCAGATGGCAAGTATCTTCAACGACCAAATCCTAATCTTTATGAATAGAGATCCGATAGTAGGAATAGGTCTGATAGGATGTCGTGAGGAACCCATGAATATTATTCGTAGATGTGCATGGCGCATGTTATCTGCTGGGGGCATTCACAAACAGCTAGAGACTGAAATTCGAAAAATTTGTATCGAGCAACCGAAAATAAACGAGATCGAAAATGATATTTATCAGAAATATGCCAACTGTTTTGAAATTACGACGCAATTCGAAATTTTAGATACGAATGAGCCGCCTCCTGAGAAAATTACATATGATCAAAAAAGATTAGAGGCGATTCAGAATCGCTTTCCAAAACTTTGGTCTGAAAGGACAGGTAAATTTAAGATACCCGATATTGAATTAGATCTGAAGGTTCCTGAATCTGAAATTAAAGTCTTCAGTAAGGAATGGTCTCATCCGAAGGAAAAATACGATTTAGCGCAGGTCCAAATAGATGAATACGTTAAGGAGGGTATTATCGAAGAAAGTCATTCACGGCATGCTAGTAATATCGTAATTGTAGATCGTGAAAAAATTCGCACTCCTGGCACAAAACGTAGAGTGAGAGTATGTCTTGATGCCGTCAAATTGAATCGCTTTCTTGACGCGCCTCAGAATAAAACTCCCAATATCGAAATTTTGAAAAAACAGGTTGCTGGTGCAAAAATATTTACCCGCCTAGATATTAGGAATGCGTTTTTAACACTGCCTTTGCATCGCGATTATCGTCCTTTGACTGCCTTTCGTTATAAAAGTCGATTATATCAATATACAAGAGTACCGTTTGGTCTCGTATCATCTATGGCTATATTTATCGATGTCATGTCGAAAACGTTGAAAGATCTTGAAGATTGCGTCTTGTCATACGTAGATGACGTAATCGTATTTTCGAAGTCTATCGAGAACCATTATCGAGATATCGAAAGAGTACTTCATCGATTGAATAATGTAGGATTGACATTAAATCTTCAAAAATCGGAATTCGTCATATCGGAAATGAAGTTTGTCGGTTACATTATTAACCAACATGGGATTAAGCCAAATCCCGAAAAATGTGAGCTCGTAAGAATGATGCATCCGCCGAGATGTCAGAGAGATGTAAAACGATTCTTAGGGGCAACAAATTATTTTTCGCAACACTTGCCAAATTATTCGCAACATACCGAAGTATTGAATAATTTGACAAAGAAATCGACTCTATGGCAATGGACAGATATCGAACAAAATGCTTTCGACGCGATTAAAATATCATTATCGCAACAGATAATGATATTTCATGCGAGAGACGACGCGCCTATTGAAATTTTATTTACGATGACTGAAAAATCGTATTCGGCTGTCATCATGTGGAAAGATGAAGGAAAATATCGTCCCTTGGCGTTTATCGGTAAAGCATTCAAGGATGTAGAGATGCGTTATTCACCAATAGAGCGGGAATTCATGGCCGTTCGTGAAACATTACGAAGATACGGTTATATGTTGTATGGTCATGAATTAACGATATACCTACCATCGACATGGTCGGAACTATTGACTTCCGAACCAACTCATTCGAAAAGAATGCAAAAAGCGAATGCTAAAATCCACGAGTTCGGTGGGAAAGTTCTCACCGTACCCAAATCGATGTCTAAAATCGCGGATTACCTCCGTGAATATCCACCTATCGAAATTCAAAAATCGGCGATCGAAACGAAGGAGGATATCGAGGATTTTGATATGATATCGTTATTGTGTGAGGAGATCGAAATAAATGACATCGAAGTTGACTGTGAGCTTAGAACAAATCTAGAAAAATTGTGTGAAGAGCAACAACAAGATCAACGGTTGCAGGAATGGGTAGAGAATAGTAAATCTGAAGTAGTAGATTATCACGGTTATCAAGCTCGAATCGATAATTGGGGACAACCCAAAATTCTTGTACCTCAAAAATTAAGGCGACAAATAATCGAGTTCTATCACATTCAGTACTGTCATCCTGGATTGCACGCAATGCGACGTCTTATAAATCGAAATTTCTTCTGGCCTGATATGTTGATCGAAGTACTCGATTATGTCTCGAGATGTCCACTATGCCTCGCGATGAAAAGTCATGCGAAAGCCTCGATTCCTGCGACACAACATATCAAAATTGAGAAAAGGGGTGATTACGTTTTCATTGATCATCTAGGTCCCCTCCCCACGAGCAACTTTCGCTATCGGTATGTACTCGTAGTTTATGATGGTTTCACAAAGTTCTCGAAACTCTATCCTACGAGGAAGGTCGGTACTAAAGAAGTCCTCGAGAGTATGTCGAAATATGTTGATGAAATTGGCCCTGTTTCAAATGTTATTAGTGACAATGCAAAGTGCTTCATTTCAGAGGAATATTATAGGGGAATGAGTAAACTAAATATTGAAGCTAATCATATAAGTCCCTATAATCCGCAAGCCAATCTTGCCGAACGTATGGTGGGGCGAGTAGGGAACATGCTTCGAATCCAAATAGCGGGAAGTCCTCACAATCGCTGGTACGAACACTTAGAATATATCGAAAAAATCGCGAATCGATTAGAACACACCGTGACTTTGTCGACACCGTGGGAACTTCAATTTGAGGAACCCATTCAAGACGAACTCGCGGAAATTCTCAAAATACCGATAAAAAATATCGATATCAATGAGAAAATCGAAACGGCATTGCGCCGAACGAAAGAACAATCGGCAAGAGCTGACAAGCATTCGAAAAATAAAACGATCGTCAAAGTTGGAGACCTGGTTAAAATTAAAGGCCATGAGTTATCCGACAAATCGAAATTATATTCTGCGAAACTAACGTGGAAATTTCGAGTTCCATATCGAATTATCGAGATCATAAACGAGAACCAATTGAGATTAAAATGTCTACTGGATGATGAAGCTCCTATCGAAGTACAAAATATTAGGAATGTAATTAGATTGCCGGAAATCGCTCAAGATTGTCCGCGAGATCATCGATTAAGAAAATGGAAAGAGCGACAATTACTAGTGGACGAACAATATCGAAAAGAGGTGATGAGCGAACTCCCAATCGTAAGGTTCAAAGATCCGGAAGAAAACCGGAGAATTCTTAAAATCTTGACCCCTCCTAAAAGAGGAAGAAAAAGTAAGAATGAATCGATTGAAAATAGAAAACTTATCGAAGACGCTTATAAACATGTAGAGCAAAATGCCGGTTATCGCCGCAGCCCTAGGCTTCGAGAACGTCAACAGCAGGTGGGTTCGAAGGAGGCATCAGATGTTGTACATGTTAAGAAAATACACGTCGAAACTCTACACCTGAACAATGAGGACGAGTTTCAAGCTGAGGTAGGCAAACAACTCTACTCATTGTGGGAAACATCGAAAGTCCATATTCTCACGAGAGAAAAGGAAGATGCAGCATCAGAAATCGATAAGATATTGTTCGATGGGCTACGCCTCTATGATAAACGATTAGTAGTGTATATAGATGGAGCGTGTAGAGGAAATGGGAGTGTCGATGGAATGAGTTTGGCAGGGATAGGAATTTATTTCGGTCCGAAATGTCGATGGAATAAGTCAGAGGTTACTCCTACTCTTTATCGAGATCATACTAATAACGGTGCGGAAATTTTCGCAGCATATCGAGCTCTAACCATTTCAACACAGTTAGGATTCTTTCAAATCGAGATTAGAACCGATAGTCAGATTCTGATTGATTACTGTATGACAAGTAGGGTAAATCGATTCAAAAAATCCAATCCAAATTCTATCGATCGCCGACCAAACGATTATGTATATCTCCAATTAGAAAAGGCAATGTTTGTCACAAAAGAGGTGATGTACACAAAAATTCGTGGACATCACCTCGATATCGATAATCAAGAGGCAGATAATCTAGCCAAGGCAGCGATATTTTACGAATAAGTAACAGTAAAATTAATAATAATTTATCCCGATATGATATTATCGTTTTATATATCTTCAGGTTATCGATATGTCGAACTACAAAGAACTCCTGGATTATTACGAAAAATACATGCTGGCGGTTCATGATCGAGACATCGAGGCAATCATCGAGGTGTATCGATTCCTGATATCAATTTTGGGTCAGGAGAACGAGTCCCCATTTACTAAATCGGTAAACGAAAGCGAATTATCGCTTCCGGTGCTCACGGGGATGTGCAACGAAAAGCACATCCACGAACTTACGTTCGACGTAACGATCGAAGTCCTATTAAGGTCGAAATGGACCTTAAATCGATCAGACGAGAAGATTCTCATATCATCGAGCTGTCCGTTTCGGGTAACGAAATCGATCAACGAAGGGGCGATCCTCACCAGGAACGTCATCCTCCGGGAGCGAGCATGCCCGGTACGATCTCCAATTGCGAACCAGATTATCGAAGTAAACGGACAAAATTGGGTAAACCCCAATTTGTTTCGTGTAGGGCTCGACGAGCTAACGACGAGGATAAGATCCTCAATCGACGAAACGAAACGAGTAATGAACATATTATCGGAAATCCGAAAATTGACCATCGATATCGAGAAAGAACCGCAATCGACTACACAGTCAATCGAAATGGCTGTCACCGAAGGAGAGTCGCGGAATCGTGTGATCGAAAGCGATGACGAAATCCTCGACCTCGGAATCGGCGTTGATACCGAAGATATCGATTCAAAAGAGATACAAGTTGATGCCTCTGTGAAGACATCGATAATGGAAATCACCCCCAATGTTAATATCGAGGATACAAAATCGATCTTGAGGAAAGAACCCTCAAGTCCCGTAGATATGAAGAAATCGGTGTCCTTCCAGGTCAATCCAATCAACGAATCGAAGGAAATCGAGGTTATCGAGAATGATCGAAGGCAGTTGATACTATACAGCGCGGGTGCGCAAAAACATCGAATGCTCAACCAGATCTCTCAAGAGCACCAGTACTACTTCAGAGTATTCTTCCCGAAAGTCGAAGCATTGTTCGGCGAAAACCGAACAATGATCGAAGGACATGTTCTTTTCGATCTTACAACCAACGACACGTACATAACCGAGGGTTTCGATCGGCGCATGGAAGAATGCGGATTCGCGATAACGACCCGGCGAGCGCCGGAATTGATCGGTAAGGGAAAGCCTGGAATCACGCTCCAATATACGAAATTAAAGGATGTTAGGAGTAACGAGTTTCGGAGGAGAGTAAGCTTCCGAGTTCTTCAGAACGAGAGGTTATCGCACAAGATAACCATCGATGCAGTGGTCCTAAAAGACGACTCGTTAGAAGACACATTAGTCATCGGAGCGGACGATATCCGTCGGTTAAAAATATGTACGATAAATGAGGGAGTCGAACTCGTCGGAAAGACTCGTAACGATGCTGGTGAGAAGAGTCACGTCTTTTCCAAATCGATATCGAGGTGGATCGGAGCGACGGTCCGGATCTATATGCGAAGGAGCAAGACAGGACTTTTCGGGCCTGCTCTATATGGAACAGCCCGAAATGAATTGTTTGAAAAGAAGATGAATAATCGTAGAATGATCGATACGCCGCGGGAGCTTCCCCCGCCGACGAGAAACATGTTAACTCGAACATATTTCGACGAGGATTTCAATGAATTCCTCCCGGAATATATTTCGGTTCCGGAAAAACCATACGAGTTATTTCGAGAAGTAAAACCGAAAGCAGTATGCATTCCAGGGGAAATGTTCCCATCAGACGACGAATCTGAATAAAAGAATTTCTTCCTTGATTTATCGATTTGAAATAAATTTACCGATCCTATCGAAATCTATAACGAAGATATTTTATCGATTCAAAATGAACGTACTGATTATATCGAAATTTTTATAAAAAAAAAAAAAAAAAAAAAAAAAAAAAATTTTTTTTCTCAGTTGCATCGATTTAAAATGAAATCATCGATTACTGAACTTATACAACTAAAGAATTTCGTCTTTGTTTTATCGATTTCAAATGAATTCACCGATCCTATCGAACTTGTGTAACAAATGAGTTTTTCTCCCTTCGGTTTTATATCGAATTAAAAAACGAAATTATCGATTACTTTGAAATCATGTAACGAAGATATTTTCGTATTTTCTTTTTCTTTTAATCGATTTTAAAATGACCTTATCGACTTTATATAACGGAAGAATCTCTTTTTATTTCTAGTTCAGTGTCTCTTAGTTTAAGATTTTTCTTTTATTCTCATATTTTTTTTTTTGTATTTACGTTTTTCGTTTGTTTCGAAATTTTTTATTGAAGTTTTTATTTTTAATTTTTATTTTTTTTCTTTTTCGCATCTCTTCTTGTGTGATATGTTATTCAATTGTTCCGATTATTTGAAGTCTTTATTTTATTTTATTTCCTTTTTGCGTTTTTTATTATATTTCTTTTTTCTTTCTTAGAAGTTTATGTATATATTTTGTGATCATATTGAATTTTTTTTTTCTTGTGTTCAATTTTTTTTTTTTTTGTTTTTCTTTTATTCTTGTTTCAGTCGAAGTATATTCAACCAGCACCCAGTTTCGGATATGATTCATGGAATTTGCTATCGGTTTGTCTCTGCGTTTGGGGGGATGGGGGGATTCCCGGTTAGGATTTAGGAATCGTCGATGGAACGATCCGGTTTTCTCGATTTGTTTTTATCGAGGAGTCCCTTGACCTCGGTCAAGAGATCCTCGAGGGGGCAATGTGAAATAACGACCGTTCTGCGGACGATTAGGTGTGTGCGATGGTACCGTTTTCGTCCGTGTGTCGACGTCAGTGATTTGTATGCTTCGTATTTTATCGAGATTTTCCCTTCCCGTCTCTTTTATCCTTATCGCTTCAAATTTTATCTAACTTCCTCTCTTTTCCTCTCTTCTCTTCTGTTTTTTTTTTTTTTTTTTATTCCTTACGTTTTTCGTGTGTAATCCTTCTCGGTGAATTGATGCATCAAATCGCTAGAGGGGGAATTTGACTTTTTCTCGACTCAACGATGGGCTTTGCCCGCGATGAGCTCGAGAGTGGCAAGTTCGCCCGTCGATATCGCGGACGCTTTTCGCGTTTAATTCCGGGACGCGAAAACGTGTTCATCGAAAGAGACTTTGAATTTGCCCTCAAAAGTCGATAACTACATTTTTCATCGAATGGGCACATAAAATTTTCGTTTATTTCGGCCGAGATTTTCGTTTAAATTTTATTGTGATCGACGTGCTGGCTATTTCGTTGAGTCGACCTAGTTATCGGATAAATCGGATAGTGTTCAATTATCTAAATTGCTGTCGATCCGGCCCTCTTAGTGATTGTATTCGAGACTGTTCGCGAGTCGTGACCGCGCTCAGTATAATTTTTTTTTTTTTTTATCGGCATCGAGAGAAACACATCTTGATCCAGCAGCGCTCAATTCTACGTGGGTCAACGAGTAAAACTTCATTTATCGATTTTTCTTGAGCGTAATGCACGTTCTGCACTGCTTTTACATCGACAACGGCCAGAAAGCTGAACAGAGACGATTAATCGAACTGATAGCATTTTCCATCGAATCAAGTTTGCTATCTTGCTCTTTAAAAAATTATTTTTAGTATAGATCGCTGGTTGACGGTACTTCGATTGAAAGGCTCATTGTTACCTTTTATATCGAATGTATGCAGTTTTAGTATCGATTAAATAATAATTTTTTATGTGTATGTCTCGTGTACATTTCTTCTTTCTCGCTCGTTGAGCAGTTATTTCGATCCTTGGTCTAGCGAAGAACCTACTAGCGAATCGTTAGTTATCGAACGTCGTCAAGTATCTCTAAACAAGATATACGTATCCCTCTTTCGGCCTTTGTATTTCTAAATTTCTAGCAGTCCCATTTTCTCGACCCCTTTAGATCTGTTTGATTGGAATTCCAATCATCGTAAGTTTCTTTAATTTTTGTTGCACACGTACGGCTTGCTGTACGTGTACGGAGTCAAGTTATTTATCTTACCTAGCCTACGCTACCGAAGAGCGTATTTTCTTCTACCCCCTGTAGAAGGGATGAATATTATTAACGACAGACTATTCCTTGAGTCTGGAAAGAAGTAGAGCTTTCATTAGCGTACGACACTAACCTCCTCTTGTAGAAAAGATTCTCATAGCCTGAGTGATTTCTAAAAGTGACACCGAAACTGGACCAGTGGTCTAGCCTCGGGTTATCCCGCCCTTCAGATGAGTACTCGCGCTTTCCGACTGAGCTGGCTCTGCGGTCCTATCCTGGTCGGATAGGCTGGGGATCAGAGTCTTGAGTATTCCCTGGAGTGGTCGGTGGTAGCCTTTTGGCTATGTCTATGTGTAAGCTCCTCCGGAATGAGCAAGATCATTTGATCTAGCCTGCCTTCTCGATAGGTTTTACAATGTGATGAAATGATCTAGTTTATGTTGGTAACAGGAAGAGACTCTACTTCTCGCCCCCTTGTTACATCACATAGTCCTAACAAAACTCTTTTGAGGGCTGCTATTGTGATAGAACGCGTAGGTACTACTACAGATACAATGTCGATAGAACGCGTACTTAAAAAAGAAAATGACGATATTAAGCGTACTTCAATAGCACCCATTTGCCAGTTTCCCCCCTTCCTGTCACACTTCCTATCGCATGTACACACTTAAAACACTAATGATATACAAATGAAGTAATTGTGATAGATGCAGAAAATTAATTTCATATACGCATTAACAAGAAACTAATATTATTAAAGTCAAACAAGGACAAAACGTTTTATAATCACAATAATGCAGAAATCAATTAAGAGTAAATAATTATAATCTTGGATGTAACTGTTGACCTTGGTATTCAGGTCCCCCATGAAGTAACAAAGGTGGGGGGTCTTCTTCATCTATTATAATGCCAATTCGAGACTTGTAAAATCCTAGTATAAAGCTAGTATATAAACTGGGCGGGGGGAATTCGCAGATTAATGAATCACCCACGGAGTAACGAGGATGAAGGGGTGGGGGGCACTCGGGAAATTCCAAGTCACGGGTCAGGGTAAGGTATAAAAATATGAAACATGTCAAAAATCCATTGAAAACTCGAGTAGTGAGAAACTTTTTTTAACACCGTACGTTTTTTAATGATTGTTCTTACAAGCAAAGCACACCCTTATTGAAGTTGAACGAGGATCGCCGGGCACCAGTTAGGGAAGTTGTTCTAAGGATTGAATTATTGAGGTAACTTTTCCATCATATATAACTTCAACGTCAACATTTTTTCAAGTGTCCTCCCAGCATATAAGCTTGAAAGTCAAAATTCTTCCTATTCTCTGCCTTATGATAGAAAATTTTCCAAGTCCCTTTCCCATCATACATACTACCACGAGGCGGACGGCGAACGGCACATTTCTGAAAAAAGTCCCTTCCAAGGAAACAAGTTCTCTATAAATAAATAACTTTATCGACTCGAAAAATATTCGTCGATATTTCTTGATAGTTCTTTGATGAAAAGTTACGGCGCAGACAGCATTATAAAACTGGGGAGTAGGATCAGTCCTCCAGTGGTGAATCTTCGGGGGCGATGAAGTTCCACGTATGTGGCGCCGATGTAGCTTTAAACATCTACATGTTGACCTGTTCGGAGGAGGAGAGTGAAATACAATTGTACAATTGAACTTACCTGTGGTGTTGTTCAGTTGAGATTGTATGAACTCCTCCTCCAAACAGAACACTCCCACCCGTTATGCCCGATCTCTCCACCTGTTAACATCGACGCCGCGTTAAAAATGAATGACTATCAGGGAAGAACGCATGGTGATACACGACTTTTTCCTTCCCTTTAAATGTGTGGCAACCCTGTACCTTGATAAGATACTACATTAGCGCGATTTTAAAACCTAGAAAAGAAGATATGTTGAAGAATATTTCTACATGATTGTGCTATATTACTTAAACAATTCAGAAAACAGAGGTACCTGACCTAAGTTGTCGCTCCTCAGCGGCAAAATCATAAATCCATCACTGAGGCCCTTGATATAATGCGATGAATTGGCCTCCTCATGGAACCAGTTTCTCGTTTTGGAGAGAGTGGTGGCCCTAAGATACAAGCAAAATAATAGATCATCTTTCAACACACCCTACACAGTAGAAAATTATACATGTGAATACATGGTTATGACTAATCAATTACAGTGAATAGATATCAACTTGCAGGTGACTATTGACTTGGTGTTAACTGACAAGGACGGAAACAAGAATACGCGATCTTCAACAGTTAGTCGTGTATTCAAGTTCCGTCGATTGTCAAGTACACACGCTGAATAAAAGTATTATTCAAAGGTCTCGTGCGATCATTAATCATCATTCTACTCTTGCCTCTCATAATCGCTCAATTTGTCCATCATTCTACTCTTGAAGTACAAGGTTATGAATAAGATACATATTGTCAAATGTAACTATCTGTGTACTTAAGAACTGTATGTCAGTCTTCTAAAAAAAACATGATTGTGAAAAAATTATTTTCAATATAGGTAATACATCTTAATGAGTAAGAAGAGAGAGAGAGAAAAAAAAACATACGTAAATGTGTGCATTAAATGACCACCATGAGAGAAAAATAGGAAATAAGTTTCACCTGCGTATAAATACATGTACCTACATACGAACTGAACTCACTAACAATGAAACTTGGTAATAAAGAAAGTCTTATTACCTATTTGTCGTTAGTAAAATATACTGGAAAACCGCTTGTTGGTATTATGAAAACTTGTGATGCAATCTTGAGTGAAGTTCCATTCATATTATGCCTATGATGAAGTAGATGGCCTCCAGTTACCTAGCATTTCAAATCAATATAAGCTATAGTAAATGGTTGCCATCTACCCCATCATTCGCCAGAACTGAGGTGCTCGAGAGCCAGCTGCTAGGTATCTTCCAAAATTCTGTGCTTCAGGAGTGAAAATTCACGTACCTCCTTAACTTATACTTTAAAATATATATATTAAATTCTAATTAGGTACATCGTTTGTTCTGTAAACAATAGAAACTAATTCTATCTACAATGAAGTCTCTTTATAACTAAATGTACAACTATTTTATTAAAGTCAACATCAAAAAATCTAGAACACGGCTAAAAATTCCTAGGATATGGAAAGCTCCGTTGCAACTCACATCAAGTGCTCAAAGGGCTAAATTGTTCCTATAGCACGACTGTCGGCATTTTTATAAGTTTCACTTCTTGCCAAACAGTACCTTTTTCTTCTTTCCGGGTCCGACGGCGTTCAGCGCTACTCACTTTCCTTCGATTCCCCCCCCCCCTCTCCAAAAAAACGGATTCCTGTTAAAAGTAATGGTATTACTCTTCAATCTTCCTGTGTTCACGTCATCTGAAAAAAATTTCTTATTCCGACATACCTGGCAAAATTTTGGGGAAATCCAGATTGTGATCCCCTCTCTAAACAGTATTCTCTATCCATTCAACAATTAAAACCAAGAGTAGGGTTACTACGCATCGCAGTTCATTTAAACTGGTGATGCTTGATGCAAATAAAGATAGCTGGTAATGAGGTAATGAATCAAATTTATCTGGAACAAATTTTTAGCCCTTATAAATATTAGGTAAAATTTAGAAGATAGAAAGAAATTCTATACGTCAGGATTACCATTTCTTCTAAATAACCAGCCAAGTTAAAATCCATAGGTGGTAAACTCGTATCCTAGAGTATAGAAAATTGAAAGTACACTTGTTAAATTTCTCTTGAAGGGATTTTTCTTGAAAGCCAATAAAATACGAACCTTATAGGAATAATTAAAAGTATTCCATTATTTGAACATGAATTTTCATACGCTCAGCTTCTTGGTATTGTTGACGACATATTCCTTGTCTGTCTAATGTACATTCTGAAAAAAATTTTCGATGGAGAGAATTTTACATTTTCATAGAAATATGATTGTATTAATCATTTTTATCACCAGTATTGAATAGCTATACAGCAATGGATACAAGCATGCTCAATTGATATTGACAAAAATGTGTAATGTGTTCCAGTTTTGACTACTTGTCTAGCACTCGATGCAATAAATTTTGCTCTTGGTTATCCACAATGCGCCATAAGTAGGATTGAAATTGGCAAACTGATAGTTGACACGTGAATGGCAGTACAGTGAAGCACTTTATAGTCTGCCGATTCCCATCACAGATTCTTATCCTTACTTCTTCCAAACATAGTCATAATTTCCTTGGGCTAACCCAAATTTATATAACTTTGCTTGCCACTAAATGTGAGAATGCTTGGTGCATGAATAAATATTATTACGAAGAAAATTATACAGTAAGTTCAAGACTCGCCTGATACGCTCCATTTGGCTATAATCTTTCGTGCAGATCCCATTCTGTAGGATATGAAATACTAATTTTTTCTACATGTACAGTGTTCAGAAATCACGCACTGAAAATTGTTGACAGACTCTTTTCCAAACTCGAAAATTGCTGCAAAAATAAGAATGACCAATTAAATGGAGCTATTTTGTAAATATTTTATACCGACCAAAGAGGAGCTCCCGAAAAGGAATTAGAATTTTTGTCACAGGTCAAGCACTACAGACTAGGAGCTGGAAGTAATGCATTTTTCATAGCTTCTGAATCTTTGCCTTAAAAAAAAAAAAAATTGTGAAGAGATTAATTCTGAAATGAAAAGAGAAACATGAAATATATGGAGGGGAAATCCCAATAAATACAAGTTTCCACTTCCACAATTATTAAGACTTCTCTGATTAATCCTTAATGAAGAAGCTCATGATTAAATTTATACATGGTTATTAACAATATATTATTATCCAATACTTATAAGGGTCGATTGCAAAGTTACTCACAGCCTTGACAATTCAGCATTTTTCAACATCACTCAAATCTGTAGATGTTATCATCGCAATGGTGAATTTGGCAGCCGGCTTCATCCCCATGGAGGTGTTGAAACAGGATGTGTACAGTGAAGAAGGTTAACCTTCCATACTGATATTTTGAAACATTCGAATATGTCTAAAAGATAAACCCTTCCCACCATCCACTGTCCAGATTCTTCAATTCAGGCATCAAAGTGTGTTGAGTAAAGAGGACTCATTACCTGACTGATGTTTTGAAACAATACAACGAGTCTAAGGCATGAACCCTCCCCACCATCCACAGTCCAGGTTCTGAATGCATGTTGACATCATTATAATTTAGTATTATTACATAGAGACGCGATACAGCTTTTTGCGGTCAAAGTTTTAGTTTTTCCCACACCGAGATTAGCGTGAATGAAAAAATAGAAGCGTGAAAGAAAAACGAACTAGCCAATCACGTTTGAGGATTGGCCTGAAAGAAAAAATAAACAAGTGATAGAAAAATGAAACGGCCAATAACGTTCACGTGTTTGTAAATTGAATCTCGTTTTAACATCATTTATAGAGAAAAATATCTTACAATATAGGTATGTGGGTATTGTGAACCTTCACCAACTCGGGAAATTGCTCTACTCACCTCCGGCTCTGATCGCAATTTTTGCATCGGTGGGTAAACGCTCACTTTACCCACCTTTTTTTCTCTCAACGCATGATGGTGAAGTATGATTTTACACACGGATACGTAGGATATTTTAGAAATTGGCATAAAAATATATCAATATTACCTATGTACATACAAACTGAACTCACGAACAATGAAACTTGATAATAGAGAAAGTCTTATTCTTCGTCGTTAGTAAAATATACTGGAAAACCGCTTGTTGGTATTATGAAAACTTGTGATGCAATCTTGAGTGAAGTTCCATTCATATTATGCCTATGATGAAGTAAATGGCCTCCAGTTACTTAGCATTTCAAATCAATATAAGCTATAGTCAATGGTTGCCATCTACCCCATCATTCGCCAGAGCTGAGGTGCTCGAGAGCCAGCTGCTAAGTATCTTCCAAAATTCTGTGCTTCAGGAGTGAAAATTCACGTACCTCCTTAACTTATACTTTAAAATATATATATTAAATTCTAATTAGGTACATCGTTTGTTCTGTAAACAATAGAAACTAATTCTATCTACAATGAAGTCTCTTTATAACTAAATGTACAACTATTTTATTAAAGTCAACATCAAAAAATCTAGAACACGGCTAAAAATTCCTAGGATATGGAAAGCTCCGTTGCAACTCACATCAAGTGCTCAAAGGGCTAAATTGTTCCTATAGCACGACTGTCGGCATTTTTATAAGTTTCACTTCTTGCCAAACAGTACCTTTTTCTTCTTTCCGGGTCCGACGGCGTTCAGCGCTACTCACTTTCCTTCGATTCCCCCCCCCCTCTCCAAAAAAACGGATTCCTGTTAAAAGTAATGGTATTACTCTTCAATCTTCCTGTGTTCACGTCATCTGAAAAAAATTTCTTATTCCGACATACCTGGCAAAATTTTGGGGAAATCCAGATTGTGATCCCCTCTCTAAACAGTATTCTCTATCCATTCAACAATTAAAACCAAGAGTAGGGTTACTACGCATCGCAGTTCATTTAAACTGGTGATGCTTGATGCAAATAAAGATAGCTGGTAATGAGGTAATGAATCAAATTTATCTGGAACAAATTTTTAGCCCTTATAAATATTAGGTAAAATTTAGAAGATAGAAAGAAATTCTATACGTCAGGATTACCATTTCTTCTAAATAACCAGCCAAGTTAAAATCCATAGGTGGTAAACTCGTATCCTAGAGTATAGAAAATTGAAAGTACACTTGTTAAATTTCTCTTGAAGGGATTTTTCTTGAAAGCCAATAAAATACGAACCTTATAGGAATAATTAAAAGTATTCCATTATTTGAACATGAATTTTCATACGCTCAGCTTCTTGGTATTGTTGACGACATATTCCTTGTCTGTCTAATGTACATTCTGAAAAAAATTTTCGATGGAGAGAATTTTACATTTTCATAGAAATATGATTGTATTAATCATTTTTATCACCAGTATTGAATAGCTATACAGCAATGGATACAAGCATGCTCAATTGATATTGACAAAAATGTGTAATGTGTTCCAGTTTTGACTACTTGTCTAGCACTCGATGCAATAAATTTTGTTCTTGGTTATCCACAATGCGCCATAAGTAGGATTGAAATTGGCAAACTGATAGTTGACACGTGAATGACAGTACAGTGAAGCACTTTATAGTCTGCCGATTCCCATCACAGATTCTTATCCTTACTTCTTCCAAACATAGTCATAATTTCCTTGGGCTAACCCAAATTTATATAACTTTGCTTGCCACTAAATGTGAGAATGCTTGGTGCATGAATAAATATTATTACGAAGAAAATTATACAGTAAGTTCAAGACTTGCCTGATACGCTCCATTTGGCTGTAATCTTTCATGCAGATCCCATTCTGTAGGATATGAAATACTACTTTTTCTACATGTACAGTGTTCAGCAATTACGCACAGAAAAGTGTTGACAGACGTTTTTTCAAACTAGAAAATTGCTGCAAAAAAAGGAATGACCAATTAACTGGAGCTGTTTTGTAAATATTTTATACCGACCAAAGAGGAGCTCCCGAAAAAGAATTAGAATTTTGGTCACAGGTCAAGCACTACAGACTAGGAGCTAGAAGTAATGCATTGTTCATAGCTTTTAAATCTTTGCCTTGAAAAAAAAAAAAAAATTAGTGAAGAGATTAATTCTGAAATGAAAAGAGAAACATGAAATATATGGAGGGGAAATCCCAATAAATACAAGTTTCCACTTCCACAATTATTAAGACTTCTCTGATTAATCCTTAATGAAGAAGCTCATGATTAAATTTATACATGGTTATTAACAATATATTATTATCCAATACTTATAAGGGTCGATTGCAAAGTTACTCACACCCTTGACAATTCAGCATTTTTCAACATCACTCAAATCTGTAGATGTTATCATCGCAATGGTGAATTTGGCAGCCGGCTTCATCCCCATGGAGGTGTTGAAACAGGATGTGTACAGTGAAGAAGGTTAACCTTCCAGACTGATATTTTGAAACATTCGAATATGTCTAAAAGATAAACCCTTCCCACCATCCACTGTCCAGATTCTTCAATTCAGGCATCAAAGTGTGTTGAGTAAAGAGGACTCATTACCTGACTGATGTTTTGAAACAATACAACGAGTCTAAGGCATGAACCCTCCCCACCATCCACAGTCCAGGTTCTGAATGCATGTTGACATCATTATAATTTAGTATTATTACATAGAGACGCGATACAGCTTTTTGCGGTCAAAGTTTTAGTTTTTCCCACACCGAGATTAGCGTGAATGAAAAAATAGAAGCGTGAAAGAAAAACGAACTAGCCAATCACGTTTGAGGATTGGCCTGAAAGAAAAAATAAACAAGTGATAGAAAAATGAAACGGCCAATAACGTTCACGTGTTTGTAAATTGAATCTCGTTTTAACATCATTTATAGAGAAAAATATCTTACAATATAGGTATGTGGGTATTGTGAACCTTCACCAACTCGGGAAATTGCTCTACTCACCTCCGACTCTGATCGCAATTTTTGCATCGGTGGGTAAACGCTCACTTTACCCACCTTTTTTTCTCTCAACGCATGATGGTGAAGTATGATTTTACACACGGATACGTAGGATATTTTAGAAATTGGCATAAAAATATATCAATATTACCTATGTACATACAAACTGAACTCACGAACAATGAAACTTGATAATAGAGAAAGTCTTATTCTTCGTCGTTAGTAAAATATACTGGAAAACCGCTTGTTGGTATTATGAAAACTTGTGATGCAATCTTGAGTGAAGTTCCATTCATATTATGCCTATGATGAAGTAAATGGCCTCCAGTTACTTAGCATTTCAAATCAATATAAGCTATAGTCAATGGTTGCCATCTACCCCATCATTCGCCAGAGCTGAGGTGCTCGAGAGCCAGCTGCTAAGTATCTTCCAAAATTCTGTGCTTCAGGAGTGAAAATTCACGTACCTCCTTAACTTATACTTTAAAATATATATATTAAATTCTAATTAGGTACATCGTTTGTTCTGTAAACAATAGAAACTAATTCTATCTACAATGAAGTCTCTTTATAACTAAATGTACAACTATTTTATTAAAGTCAACATCAAAAAATCTAGAACACGGCTAAAAATTCCTAGGATATGGAAAGCTCCGTTGCAACTCACATCAAGTGCTCAAAGGGCTAAATTGTTCCTATAGCACGACTGTCGGCATTTTTATAAGTTTCACTTCTTGCCAAACAGTACCTTTTTCTTCTTTCCGGGTCCGACGGCGTTCAGCGCTACTCACTTTCCTTCGATTCCCCCCCCCCTCTCCAAAAAAACGGATTCCTGTTAAAAGTAATGGTATTACTCTTCAATCTTCCTGTGTTCACGTCATCTGAAAAAAATTTCTTATTCCGACATACCTGGCAAAATTTTGGGGAAATCCAGATTGTGATCCCCTCTCTAAACAGTATTCTCTATCCATTCAACAATTAAAACCAAGAGTAGGGTTACTACGCATCGCAGTTCATTTAAACTGGTGATGCTTGATGCAAATAAAGATAGCTGGTAATGAGGTAATGAATCAAATTTATCTGGAACAAATTTTTAGCCCTTATAAATATTAGGTAAAATTTAGAAGATAGAAAGAAATTCTATACGTCAGGATTACCATTTCTTCTAAATAACCAGCCAAGTTAAAATCCATAGGTGGTAAACTCGTATCCTAGAGTATAGAAAATTGAAAGTACACTTGTTAAATTTCTCTTGAAGGGATTTTTCTTGAAAGCCAATAAAATACGAACCTTATAGGAATAATTAAAAGTATTCCATTATTTGAACATGAATTTTCATACGCTCAGCTTCTTGGTATTGTTGACGACATATTCCTTGTCTGTCTAATGTACATTCTGAAAAAAATTTTCGATGGAGAGAATTTTACATTTTCATAGAAATATGATTGTATTAATCATTTTTATCACCAGTATTGAATAGCTATACAGCAATGGATACAAGCATGCTCAATTGATATTGACGAAATTATTTAATGTGTTCCAGTTTTGACTACTTGTCTAGCACTCGATGCAATAAATTTTGTTCTTGGTTATCCACAATGCGCCATAAGTAGGATTGAAATTGGCAAACTGATAGTTGACACGTGAATGACAGTACAGTGAAGCACTTTATAGTCTGCCGATTCCCATCACAGATTCTTATCCTTACTTCTTCCAAACATAGTCATAATTTCCTTGGGCTAACCCAAATTTATATAACTTTGCTTGCCACTAAATGTGAGAATGCTTGGTGCATGAATAAATATTATTACGAAGAAAATTATACAGTAAGTTCAAGACTCGCCTGATACGCTCCATTTGGCTATAATCTTTCGTGCAGATCCCATTCTGTAGGATATGAAATACTAATTTTTTCTACATGTACAGTGTTCAGAAATCACGCACTGAAAATTGTTGACAGACTCTTTTCCAAACTCGAAAATTGCTGCAAAAATAAGAATGACCAATTAAATGGAGCTATTTTGTAAATATTTTATACCGACCAAAGAGGAGCTCCCGAAAAGGAATTAGAATTTTTGTCACAGGTCAAGCACTACAGACTAGGAGCTAGAAGTAATGCATTTTTCATAGCTTCTGAATCTTTGCCTTAAAAAAAAAAAAATTGTGAACGAGATGAATTCTGCAATGAAAAGAGAAACACGAAATAAGTACAGGCAGTGGAAATCCCAAATACAAGTTTCCACTTCCACAATTATCAAGACTTCATTAACATTTTAGTACATTATTCTGATTAATCCCTAATGAAGAAGCTCATGATGAAATTTATACCTACTTTGGTTATTAACAATATATTATCCAATACTCACAAGAGTCAATTGCAAAGTTACTTACAGCCTTGACAAGTCAGCATTTTTCAACACCACTCAAATCTGTAGATGTTATCTCCGCAATGGTGAATTTGGCAGCCAGATTCATCCCCATGGAAGTGTTGAAACAAAGTGTGCACAGTGAAGAGAATTTACCCGCCAGACTGATATTTTGAAATATTTCAATAAGTCTGAAGGATAAACCCTTTCCACCATATACAGTCCAGAGTCTTCAATTCCTTGCATCGAATTGTGTAAAGTAAAGAGGGCTCATTGCCTGACTGATGTTTTGAAACAATACAACGAGTCTAAGGCATGAACCCTCCCCACCATTTACAGTCCAGGTTCTTAATGCATGTTGATATCATTATAACTTAGTATTATTACATAGAGACGTGATACAGCACTTTAAGGAATAAAAAGAATTCAGCTAGCATAAATTGAATACCGTTAAACGCTCTTCATTTCATTGTGTATATGTCACGGTCAGATATTTGTCTAGTCTTGCAAATTGTTAAAAAAATCTCCGTTCTTTGTAATGAGTCTGTACCTTAATTTTTGAATTGAAATGCGTAGAGTCACAAATGTCGCATTTGGGGCAAGCATTTATGCTTAATACGCCATCTACAGGCAGAAGATCTGATTCTGATACAATACAGGTGAGCAGTGCCTAAATGTTAAAGACAAATGCATCACACTTTACAGTGCTATCAAAGTACGCGTTCTATCATCATTTTCGCGATCTACAGGTACATAAGAGCGAAACCTACTTTTGCTACCATCACTATCTAAGAGCGTTCTACAAGAAGTTTGCACATAAAAGTTGGCACGTGTTCTACCCGACGACTCACGCCATGAGATGGTGCGACAGGGTAGAGTTTTCGCTACAATTTTCTTTGACTGCTGCTGGTTACTCGCACAACACCGTCAATCATCAGCAGAAGTTTGTGAACCTCAATACTGGCGCGCACACGCAAGCTGTATGCGGCTAAACAGCAAAGTTTTGGGGAATCCCTCTCTACTTGCTCTAATCACACCTGGACCACTATTGCTGGCGGATGTGGCAAAAAAACGAACCTGAGAAATTCTTTGCACTTCTCGAAGATGTAAGAGGAACATCTACATAATGAATGACTCATATTCATGACACATTGACATGATGACTCGAATCCATGACAATAGTTTCAACAAAACCCTTTCAAGGACTGCTATTGTGGTAGTACGCCTACTTAAAAAGTGAAAATGACGATATTACGCGTACTTTAATAGCACCCCCTTGACAGTTTCCCCCCTTCCTGTCGCACTTCCCGTTGAACTTTCACCGTTAAAACAGTAATGCTATACAAATGAAGTAATGGTGTTCAATGTAGAAAATTAATTTTACATTCATTAACAAGAAACTGATATGAAAATAAAACAAGGGAAAAAAACGCTTTATATTCACAATAATTCTGAAATAAATTAAGGGTAAATAGATACAATCTTGGATGTGACTGTTGACCTTGGTATTAATTGACAGGGACGGAAACTAGAGCACGCGATCTTCAACAGTGAGTCGTGTACTCAAGTTCCGTCCATGACAATTGTACCCACTCAAAAGAAATTGTTTTTAAAGATGTCATGTGATTAATCATTATCCAACAAATTGTAGTTTTGACATGTACATGTCTTTGCTCTGGTCTTATCCTTATGGAAATTTTCATTGTGGTAGTGATTCTCAAATCTGCGAGTCCGAGCGCGAGTTCGAGGGGCTTAGAAAAATTTCGAGGTTTTCTCGGGGGAGTGATTCTAAAATCGGCGATCCCTAAGTCGCGAGTCCGAGGGAGCTTCGAAAAATTTTGAGGTTTTCTCAGGGGAGTGATTCTCAAATCTGCGAGTCCGAGTTCGCGAGTCCGAAGTAGTAGTTTATCCTAATATAATGAATAGATTTATACTCGGCTAATAAGACGCTGAGAGCCATTATGAAGCTATTAACTTGTGACGTCATAGGTCAGAGACGTCATAGGTCGTTGACGTCATAAGTCGGTGACGTCATAAGTCGTGAATTCTGGTCCCCTTACAACATCTGAAACATACTGAGGCCCAGTAATCTCATCAGCCTGAAATAATTATAATAAAATAGATGTATACTGGACCAAGAAGCGGAATGAACGAACGGAGCGAGTGAGGCTCAGTAATCTTATCAGCCTGAAATATACTAAAGTAGACTTACACTAGACCAAGAAGGCTCAATAGCCTAAAATATTACAAAGTAGACTTATACTAGATCAAGCGAGTGTGCCGCTCTAAAGCCTTAGTCTAGAACTCTCAAATATTTTTGTCTCGCACTATTCACTACATAGCAGATTGGGCAAAACATGGAAAGACATGGACATGATCTTTATCTTTTTGGCTGCGCGAAGAAATCCAATACCCAAAATATCTAGATTCCTAAATCCCTCTCCAATAGCTCGGCCTCCTTTTTTGAAATCCTGGTGGCAGGGGCGACACGCAGAAACGTAACAAATTTCCAGTATATCATCCCTTCCTCAGTTATAATGGATCGTACCTTTGAAGGGTCCATATGTTTCATTTTTGACATGTTTCATGTCTTTGCTCTGACCCTGCACTCATTTGGAAATTTGCGTGCGTGCGTGCAGGTGACCTTGGGACATACGATTTTTTTCTCTCCTAGCCCTACCTTAATTTTGTTGGAAATGTGCGTGCGCGCGTGCGTGCATATTCGGTCTTTCTTTGATCAGTGCAGTAAACTACTAGTATACTAAGCTTATACTAGCATTATATTAGGTTTAGGAAAACTGTTTACTGTACCCAGTCCGTTCCTCAAATTACCATAAACTTATCCCAAGAGGTGGCTTGTATTAGCTTTGCTAGACACCATTATACTAAGTTAACTACTTGTATACTAGACTTATGGTCTTGAACTATGCTAATTATGCTAGATCTTTCTTTAATCTGTGCAGTAAACTACTGTCATACTGGGCTAATTGCTCATACTAACTTTATACTAAGTCTGGGAATCCTTCATACTGTATCCAGTCCAAAGCCATCTCCTTTGCTCTACGATTTTTTTCTCACCGAGCCCTACCTTAATTTTGTTGGAAATGTGCGTGCATATGTACGTGCTCGATCTTTCTTTGATCGTGTAGTAAACTACTGGTATACTGGGCTTATACTAGCACTATACTAGGTCAAGGAAAACTGTATACTGTATCCAGTCCGCACGTCAGCCTAAAATACTCTAAAGTAGACTTATACTAGACCAAGAAGCGGGACAAATGAGCGGAGCGAGTAAGTCCCAAAAAGCAGTCAGCCTAAAATACTCTAAAGTAGACTTATACTGGTCCCAGAAAGCAGTCAGCCTAAAAAAGTAGACTCATACTAGACCAAGAAGCGGGACGAACGAGCGGAGCGATTGAGTACCAATAAGCAGTCAGCCTAGAATACTCTAAAGTAAACTCATCAACCCAAAATATACCAAAGTAGACTTATAGTACACCAAGATGGGGGCGAACGATCGGAGCATGCTTCCTTATAGAAGACCTTTATTAATTTGGCTACGCCAGAAAATATTTTTTTTAAAATTGTCTGGCCCGTGAAAAACTGACTGTACAAGTAGAAGTATTTTTTATGCTGAAAACGATGCCGTACCGTTCACTCGCCGCGGATCATAGCGTAACGCATTGTAGGCAACAATATTCTAGCACGTGAACTTGCGTGAACTTGTGAACGTCCCGCGACGATTCGCGGCGAATGTACAGACATTACGATATGACTTTTTTCGTGTGTGCGAGCAGAGCCTCTATCAACCGAACTGTAATCGAAGCGATCTCAAGAAACAGAAAAGGGCATCGTTTTCATCATAGAATTAATTATTTAAGAGCCGGTGAATTTCAAAAGATTTCAATTTCTGCAGTAGCTTAATCAGTCTACTCTGGTCTCTGAAATTGGTGATTGGTACATCATTTTGTATCTCAACTACAAGGTTATAAATAAGGTACATATTGTCAGTAGTTCTACAAGGTAGCTCTAAACTTGAAACAATCTGATAATCTTCTGAAATCCGAAGACATACAATTTGGTTGACAATATTTTCAATACAAAGACGGGTCTCAATGTTAGGATACATCTTAATGAATAAAAAGAAAAAACATTGAGCATAGTATAATATAAATCCTCTTCAGAATATTATTTTAAGCTTATAGCTTTCGGGTGTTTCAAGCTAATAGCTTTGGGGTAGCTCACTTGCTTCATTCACTTGTTCGCCCCCCCCCCTCCACAAAATGTTATAGGCCTTGCGTAGAATAATTCAAGCCAAGAACTTTTTCTGGGCATAATCTAGAATAATATTTCAAGCTAATAAGTAGTTTTCGTGTCACTCACGATGTAACAAGGTGAGGAGGGGGTCTGCTTTGTCTAAGTTGAACGAGGAACGCAGGGCACCTGTTAGGGAAGTTGTTCTATGGATTGAATTGCTGAAGTCACTTTTCCATCACATACAACTTCAACGTCAACATTTTTTCAAGTCCCCTCCCAACCTATACATAGTTTGGAGGTCCAACGGAATTCTTCCAAGTCCCTTCCCCGTCATATATAGCTTGAAAGTCAAAATTCATCCTATTCTCTGCCCTATGATAGAAATTTTTCCAAGTCCCTTCCCCATCATACGTAGCTACCACAAGGTGGACGGCGAACGGCACATTTCTGGAAAAAGACCCTTCCCAGGAAAGGAAATCTCCATAGATAAATAATTTTATTGATTTGAAAAGTATTCTTCAATATTTCTTGATAGTTCTTTGATTAGAAGTTACTTACAGTCACAGACAGCATCATAAAACTGGGGAGTAGGATCAGTCCTCCAGTGGTGGATCTTCTGAGGCGATGAAGTATTAACGCAACATTAAAACCTAGAAAAGAAGATCTGTTGGAGAATATTTCTACATGACTGTGCTATATTAGGTACTTGAACAATTCAAAAACAGAGGTACCTGACCTAAATTATCGCTCCTCAGCGGCAAAATCATGCATCCATCATTGAGGCCCTTGATATAAAGCAATGAATTCGCCTCCTCATGAATCAGTTTCTCGTTTTGGAAAGAGTGGTGGCCCTAAGATACAAGCAAAATATTAGATCATCTTTCAACACACCCTACACAGTAGAGAATTATGCATGTGAATACATGGTTATGACTAATCAATTACAGTGAATAGATATCAACTTGCAGGTGACTATTGACTTGGTGTTAACTGACAAGGACGGAAACAAGAATACGCGATCTTCAACAGTTAGTCGTGTATTCAAGTTCCGTCGATTGTCAAGTACACACGCTGAATAAAAGTATTATTCAAAGGTCTCGTGCGATCATTAATCATCTTTCTACTCTTGCCTCTCATAACCGCTCAATTTGTACATCATTCTACTCTTGAAGTACAAGGTTATGAATAAGATACATATTGTCAAATGTAACTATCTGTGTACTTAAGAACTGTATGTCAGTCTTCTAGGAAAAACATGATTTTGAGAAAATTATTTTCAATATAGGTAATACATCTTAATGAGTAAGAAGAGAGAGAGAAAAAAAAACATTAATATTCGAGCTATTACGTAAATATGTACAATAAATGACCACTATGAGAGAAAAATAGGAAATAAGTTTCACCTGCATATAAATACATGTACCTACATACGAACTGAACTCACTAACAATGAAACTTGGTAATAAAGAAAGTCTTATTACCTATTCGTCGTTAGTAAAATATACTGGAAAACCGCTTGTTGGTATTATGAAAACTTGTGATGCAATCTTGAGTGAAGTTCCATTCATATTATGCCTATGATGAAGTAGATGGCCTCCAGTTACCTAGCATTTCAAATCAATATAAGCTATAGTCAATGGTTGCCATCTACCCCATCATTCGCCAGAGCTGAGGTGCTCGAGAGCCAGCTGCTAGGTATCTTCCAAAATTCTGTGCTTCAGGCGTGAAAATTCACGTACCTTCTTAACTTATACTTTAAAATATATATATTAAATTCTAATTAGGTACATCGTTTGTTCTGTAAACAATAGAAACTAATTCTATCTACAATGAAGTCTCTTTATAACTAAATGTACAACTATTTTATTAAAGTCAACATCAAAAAATCTAGAACACGGCTAAAAATTCCTAGGATATGGAAAGCTCCGTTGCAACTCACATTGAGGGAAGTAGAAAAAATATTGAATTTTTCAAGAATTGAAACAATCCTGAATTTCTCCAAGTCTCTCTTCCTTCTATCATACCTACAGCTCAAAGGTCTAAATTGTCCTATAGCAGGGCTGTCGAAATTTTTATAAGTCCCACCTCTTGCCGAACAGTACATTGTTCTTCTTTCTGGGTCTGACGGCGTCCAGCGTTCCTCACTTTTCTAGTTTTCTTCGACTTACTCCCCCCTCCCGCGCTCCAAATCGGATTACTGTTAAAAGTGATGGTATTATTCCTCAATCCTCCTGTTTTCACGTCTCGATTAATGAAGTCTTTATAATAATAATATAATTTTTTATGAGAATGACGAGAACGATTCAAGTCGAGCAATGGAGGCATTTTTGGAAAACAATTGATTTTACTTTGTTTGTTAATAAATGCAGAGCAATTCATTTTTTATTCCTCTTCGCGGCTCTTCTTCGAGTCTTAGGAGGTTCAAGACATAAAACTGTTTCCTCCCAGTCTGTAATCCTCTCATTTCTCCAGTTCTCTTGACGCATAGTATTCTACATTTGCTTTGAATAAAATTGATAGCAATATTCTTTGCTGACGTAATCTGGCATACAATGACAGGTCAGCAGATTGAGATGTTGGAGCGAGTACAGAAAAGATTCTTGAAATATCTATATTATAAGGACTTCGGCTACTACAACTCAACTATAACTTACGGGGAGTTGGTACTAGGGTATGAAATGACTACCCTAAGGGTTAGACGGGATCTGGCTCTGATAATGATGCTTAGGGATCTGCTGTGTACCCGACTGGATTCGCCTTATCTTCTAGGAAAAATAAACTTATATGCTCCTGCGAGAAGGTATCGTACGCAAACCCTCTTTCAGGCTTCCCGGTGTCGTACACTATCTTATGAATCTCCCATAAATCGTGCTATGACTCTCTGCAACAAAATAATAACTATAGATTGGACGATAGACATATTCTTTGAGAGCAAAAATAAATTTAAAGAAAAATCAACAAAGGCGTTAATGAAATTGCACGAGGGAGGTAGTTGAGTGACGCCGGTGAAAATCATGCGAAATTTGTGCATACATGAGGGATTGTGGGTGGAGTGGTGGGGGAGAGTACAGGGCAGGATTTAACATTATCATTATTGTTGTTATTATTATTATTACCACTATTATTATTACTATTATTATTGGTATCATTATAATCAGTATAATTACTATTATTGTCATCATTATTGTTATTATTATTATTATCATTATCATTATTATTAGTATTATTATTATTATTATTATTGCTACTGATGCTACTGCTATTGTTATTATTACTATTGTTATTATTATATATCCTTTTTTTTTTTTTTTTTTTTTTTAGTTATAGTTATTGTAAATAGTGCCACCCTACAATTGGCCATTGGCTGTTGGGCGGCTCTTTAAAATTTCTTATAAATAAATAAATAAATAAATAAATATTCAATGAATCAAGATCGATTTTTCTTACTATAGTCTGTCTAGCGTAAAAGCGTGCCAGTAATTTGTAAAGAAACTTCGAATTAGTGATCGTCGTCCACTTGCGTTCGGATTCGTCGTCATCAATGTTCACGTGAGAGTGATAAATGATATGAGCAAATCGTTCTACAAGTGAATCGCAATGCGCGTGCTCAACATTCGTACGAACGATAGCGTGACACGCTCTTATGCTGGACAGACTATAAGTGAGATTGAAAGTGGTGAGCACTTTAACAAAGAACAAAGAATTGTGTGGCACATTCGGGTTCGACAATTGTCATCCAGTAGTTTCATTCATTTGTTCCTAGATAAAGCTCAATCGTTATTTCTATCAGAAACTAAAAAACATAAGATACTTATAGACTTGTTATTATCTCAAAAAAAAAAAAAATTTCTTATTTCGACATACCTGCCAGAATTTTGGGGGAATTAAGATTTGTAATCCTCTTTCTATACAGTATTTTCTACCCATTCGACGATTAAAACCAAGAGTAGGGTCACTGCGCATCAGTGCACTTAAACTGGTGATGCTTGATGCAAATGCAGTTAGGTGGTGATGAATCCAATTTATCTGAAACAAATATTTAGCCCTTATGAATATTAGGCAAAAATTATAAGAAAGAAATTCTATACATCAGGATTACCATTTTTCCTAAATGACCAGCCATGATAAAATCCATTGGTGGTAGACTCTCCAGAGTACAGAAAAGTGAAATTCTATAAAGAAAATTAAAAATACACTTGTTAAATTTCTTTTGAAGGAATTTTTCTTATAAGCCAATAAAATAAGAACCGTATAGGAACAATTGAAAGTATACCTACCATTGTTTGAACATAAATTTTCATAAACTCAGCTGCTTGGTATTTTTGACGACATACTCCTTGTCTGTCCAATGTAAATCCTGAAAGAAAATTTCACCGGAGAGAATTCATTTTCATAGAAATACAGTTGTATTCAATCATTTTCATCACCAGTATCGAATAGCTATACGTAGCAGTATTGATAAAAGCATGCAGGCTCAATTTGCAATAACGAAAATACTACTCGTCTAGCACTCGATGCAATAAATTTTGTTTTCGGTTCCCCGCGCTGCGACATAAGTAGGATTGAAATTGGCAAACTGATGGTTGACACGTGAATGACAGTGCAGTGAAGCACTCTACGGTCTTACCAATTCTTATCACAGATTGATGTTCTTTCTTCTCTGGAACAGGCGCCAATATCATTCCACTTTTATAGAATATGAACAGATCGGACATCTCTTGTCATCTTCAATCAAAGAAATGAGTCAAAATTTCACTCATGTGTCAACTATTGCGAAGAGTGTGAATTTTTTTCTTACTAGTTTTTGAAATGACCACTCAAAAAGACTCCAAAACAATGGGGTGGTACCTTCCCGCCGCGCGCCTCCAAGTTTACTTTTAAAGCAAGCAGCCTAACAGCACCACTGACTCAAGAAATAGCTAACTCCCAAACAAAAACGAAAGATTTTTGGCTAGTTCATGGACTATAAAAAAATGTTTTCAACTCACGTGGAGTTGACTATAAAACAGGTCGTACTTATAGTCTGGATTCTGATTAAGACATCAGCATTGGAAAATAATTAAGAGTTACTTACAGTTGCCGTATTACGTATGGAGATGGGGGAGTAGGACAAGTCTTCCGGTTGCCGTTCCTCTGAGGCGTCGAAATTTTAGAGCAATGTAACGACTGTATCTAGAAAAAGAGATCTGTTTGAGAATATTTCTTCACTCAACTTTTTCATATTACTTACAGTCCAAACAATAGACGCACCTGACTAAACTTGTCACCCTTCAGCGGCAAAATCATGAATCCGTCACAAAGGGCCTTGATAAAATATGATGAATTTGCCTTCTAAGGAATCCGCTCTCGTTGTATACGTTTATATTATTCCTTTTTGTAGGTAGTTATTCTTATTGCGCTTTTCTTGTTCAATATTATGGATGGACCCTAGTAAAGAGATAATATTGTCAGTCTAAAATGGTAATTTTGGTCATTAAAATTATTTTCTTCTGCACAATAATCAGTTAAATGCGGTCCGAAACTGACCATTTAATCAAGAATTTTTATTTCATATATCAAAGTGAAATAAATTTTCAAGTCTAAGCACCAAAAAACATGGCTTTTGTTGTATTTTAAGTGTTGAAGAATTGAGATCGTTAGGTATAGCACACCTACCTCAAGAAAATTTTAGGCTAACCCAAATTTGATCACCGGTGGTTCAAATATAACTTTGCTTGACACTAAAAGTGAGAGTGCTTGGTGCATGAATAAATATTATTACAAAGCAAATTATACAGTAAATTCAAGACTTGCCTGATATGCTCCATTTGGCCATAATTTTTTATGCAGATTCCGTTCTGTAGTATATGAAATACTATTTTCTTCTACACGTACAGTGTTCAGCAATCACACACTGAAAATTGTTGACAGACTCTTTTCCAAACTCGAAAATTGCTGCAAAAATAGGAATG